>JAIUSX010000186.1:600000-866862 GCA_026573805.1 Hesperophylax magnus | reverse complement strand
ACTATTATTCTGGAATACTTTGATTGGAGTAATAATGACGTTTTTGTGCAAAATTTTGTACCAGATCAATACTTTTTTTATTATTTTTTTTTTTTATTCAGTGAATTTTATGAATTACAATTTTTGTGTACTTAATAACTCCCACACTAGGCTAATGACCGTGTTGTGGTTGTCATAATGCTATAAGTTACAATAAAACCATATGTTGTAGTAAGAAAAAATAAAACATAATATAGAAGAAAAAAAAAATAAACATATTTAAGGAAAATATAAAACAAAATATATGTTTTTTATACATGCAAACATACATACATACACATATATAGATTCTCAGATATATATACATATACATACATACATAGACATACATACATGCATACATAAATACATTCATATATAAAAAAATATATATACTCAAATTTCGATCAGGTAAAGATCATAATAACTTAACAATTACAAATCAAATTAAAGTAAGGTTACTATTGGTGATTCATTATTAGTATTTATATATATTATTATTTTTTCATATCTCCCGTTTTGACACGATGGTAATTGGTAGATTTAGTTGAAATATCATAATTATATTATTCAATTTCAGGGTAATCTTAGTGAAGGCACACTATATGAGAGCGAAAATGGTAATATTCAGATTTCTGTGCTTAACGAGGACAATGAAATTATAATAAGCAATAATAAAACAATTATAATAAAGCTATTTCAGGGTAATCTTAGTGAAGGCACACTACATGAGAGCGAAAATGGTAATATTCAGATTTCTGTGCTTAACGAGGACAATGAAATTATAATAAGCAATAATAAAACAATTATAATAAAGCTATTTCAGGGTAATCTTAGTGAAGGCACACTACATGAGAGCGAAAATGGTAATATTCAGATTTCTGTGCTTAACGAGGACAATGAAATTATAACAAGCAATGATGTTACGGCGACCAAACTTCCAATGTAAATGGCAACAGTGAGACAGTTACAGTTGAAAATACACTTGATAATGATGAAATTCAAATTGCTCCCCTAAAACGTACTCGCTGGACAATATCTCGTCCAGAAAGTTGGTCGGTCAATGTAGAAAAGGGTAAACGCAAAAAATGTTTACCTTATAAATCAAGGAAAGGAATTGAAAGACCAGCAAAGCAACCAAAAGTGGCATGTAATAATTCATGTCGCTTTAAATGCTCACAGGTATTTACTGAAGAAGAAAGAATTGAAATATGTAGAACTTTCTGGTCATTGGATTATGATAGGCAAAAGGATTTTTACATTGGTAATATAGAGCAAAATTTCATTAAGAAAGAAGTTGCAAACAAGAAAAGGAAATCGACAATTGTCTAGGTCTTATTTCTTCAAGAAAGGTGACGCAAAGGTGCAAATTTGTCAACTTTCTTTAAAAATACGCTATGTATTTTTGATGGACCTATCATCCACGCTTTTAAAACTCGGAACAATATGGGAGTATTTGAAGGACCAGATAAACGAGGTAAACACTCTCCGTCAAATAAAACCTCAGCAGATTCTCTAAATTTTGTAAAATCACACATAGAAAAGTTTCCTGTAAAGGAATCACACTATTGTCGTCGATCAAGCAAAAGGCTGTACCTTGATTCCAAGCTTTCAATTGCAAAGATGTACGAGCTTTACATGACAGAGTGTGCGGGCCAGAATAAATCTCCAGTATCAACAATATCGTACAGACGAATATTTTCAACGAACTACAATTATTGGTTTTTTAAACCTAAGAAGGTTCAATGCGTGACATGTAACAATCACGACAGTGCCTCTAATGAAACTAAACTAACATTGTCAACAGGATACCAGCTTCACCGAAAAAGGATAGAAGATGCTCGGTTAGCCAAAACTACGGATAAAGAGCGATCGAACATTGATCCGTCTTTTTTATCTGTAACCTTCGATCTCCAAAGTGTGCTACAATTCTCATTTGTACTACTCTCGCAAGATCTGTGTCTACAATTTGACGATATACGAATCACGCTTGCCTAATGACGGGTATTGCAATGTTTGGACAGATATGAATGGGTAGTTCGGAAATAGGAAGTGCCTTGTGGTTCTGGCTGAAAAAAATTCCCCAAACTGTTAAAGAATTGTCTTTATTTTCAGATTGCTGTGGAGGTCAGAATCGAAATCAACACAAAGCTGCATTTTTTATGTATGTGGTGCAAACACTTCATTTCGATTGCATTGAGCACAAATTCTTAGAAACTGGACACACTCACATGGAAGTTGACTCCGTGCACAGTGCAATCGAAGCTCAAAAGAATAATGTACCAATTTTTCAATAAATGATTGGATGACAGTTTTCAGATTGGCACGGTCTTCAAGGAAACGAAAGAATGCTAAGCCATTTAATGTCCATCAACTGGCATTTTCTGATATGTTAGATTTGTCTGATTAATCAAAAAAAATCATAAAAAACTGTAAAAAAGATGAGAATGGTGATACCGTTAAATGGCTGAAAATAAAATGTCTCAAGTTTGAGAAATCTAAGCCACATTGTTTCCAGTATCGTTATGACTTTACCACGTCGTATATTAATATTGTATTTACCAAAGGCAGAGGTCGGCAATTCGTCATGCCTACAGAAATAAAGAAGACATACTCAACCCTACTGCCCATATCACAGGCAAAAAAGAATGACTTGGAAAGATTGTGTACTTTGGGAATAATTCCTATTGAAGTACAAGAATTGTACCATAATCTGCCCGTCAGTCAGACTGCAAGAGACGTGGCACCAGAGTCTGGTGAAGATGACTCTGAAGACGGTGAATGAATGTTACCTACCATGTAGCATTAATTTTTTAAATGAAAAAACATACACTTAGGACGGGTTGTTTCGGAGAATCTGAACAATTCATCAAATTTCAACGTTCATTTTCAAGTTCTGTGAAAGATTTTTTCAAGTTCTGTTTTTATTTCAGTCTTGTCAAGCAACTAGCCTACAATGATATAAAAACAGAACTTGAATAAGTCTTTCACAGAACCCGAAAATGAACGTTGAAATTTGATGAATTGTTCAAATTCTCCGAAACAACCCGTCCTTAGTAAGACACCACTTTATTTTTGAATCAATAACGATAGCCAACCGGGTTTCGCTTGTCCCAAGCTTCATCAGGGCTAAATATCAACTAAAGCTAATTAGATACAGGCACATATAAATATAGGTTAATGAAAACAATGAGTGAAAGAGATACAAAACAGATAGAAAGAGATGCAAATAGAAAAGGTGGAGACAAATTATTAAGGATATAAGGAGGGAGGGGGGGGGGGGGGGGGAGGAAGTTTCAGCGGCGGAATAAATTTAATATGGGACTATCAGATAAATTAATTTGGTTATTTATTATATTTAAATTATTATTAACTGCTTTTTTATTTCAAGGGCTTCTAAGTTGTTTAATCTAATTCCCGATCCATTTTTATGCAATATTTTAGTTCCAGAGATTTTATCGAATGAATGATTAGATTCTATTAAATGATTCGCGAATTCTGAAAAGGCATTATTGTTTAAACATCGTATATGTTCTTTTACTCTTAAATTGACATTCCGGGCCGTTTTTCCGATATAAAAAGCAGAACAATCATTACAATTAAGTTTATATATGCCCGAGTGGCTTAGTTTGTCGTCTTTATCTTTAGTATTAATTAAATATTTACCTAAATTATTATTAGTGTAAAAAGCGGGTTTTATTTCAGATGGGAATTTTTTAACGCTTAAAGAAGAAAAGTTATTTGTATACAGAACTCTACGCCATTGGAATGTTTGATTTATGTTTATATTATTAGGGTTATAAGATTTGTTAAATAGGAATTTATTTGATGCTATTTGTTTCAATTTTTTATTAAGAATTTTATCTATTAGTTTTGTATCATACCCGTTGTTTAAAGCGATTTGTTTAATGATGGATAATTCGTTGCAAAAATTATTATTATTCAATGGTACGGTAACCAATCTGTGAATCATGGAGTGAAATGCTGAATGTTTGTGGGATATAGGATGGTTGGATGAATTGTGAATTGTAATATCAGTATACGTGGGCTTACGATAGATATTAAATTCAAATTTATTGTTAATTATACTTAAAGTTAGGTCTAGAAAATTCAAGGTTAAGTTTGTACCTATTTCTATAGTGAATTGAATTTGTTTGTGAAAGGAGTTTAATATTTTAAGAAAAGCTTGGGACAAGCGAAACCCGGTTGGCTATCGTTATTGATTCAAAAATAAAGTGGTGTCTTACTAAGTGTATGTTTTTTCATTCAATATGTCACACCCCAAAGTATTTGCTTCCTTCGAAAATATTAATTTTTTAGTTTACGATTGAAAAAATATGTCTTAAATATTTAAATTATTATTATTAGTATGTTTGTTTATGAACAATTGATCAAAATTAGTTTTGTCTGCCACAAAATAATAGGTTTGCCTTTATTTTAATCACTATAATATCATAAGAAATCATTCGCATAAGTTTCTTAAAAGGCTCAACTATTGACAAGCAGAAGTCAGTAAGTGCAACCAATTTTTGATTTGTCTCAAAAATTATAAAAACCTCCATATTTTGTGAAAAAAATTATTTTGCATCTGTATCTTTGTAAAATAATAAACATTTTGAAGTATGCAACATGTGTTTTTCTTATGATTCCTGATTTATAGAGTTCTTCAAATATTAAAATTCAAATATCTCAGAAACACCAAAATGTTAGTTACCAACTTCTGCCAGCAACCCGACGATGTATTGTATTGTATTTATTTTGCTTATATAATACACTTGCATAATGTTGATTGACTAGATGATCATTGTGGAAAAGTGTGTGGAAGGGTTTAGGTCTTCCTACGGGGAAGATTTAACCCGGACATAAAATTGGAAATAATTTTAGATAAAAATCACGTTTCATTGTGTTGTACACGCTTATCTCTGATACCGCCCAACCGATTTCAAAATATATACATTTTTAATGTTTAACTTGGTTCCTGCTTAAAATATAGGATAGTTTTGGACCCGATAAAAATACAAGTTTTAACTTATCCACACCACTTTTTAAAGGAAATAGGTTTGTAATTTGTTTTTATGTTGAGTAAGCTTTATCTATTCATATTGGCAAAGACGGATTGCCAGAAAATATTGTTCCCCAAATCGCACCACATGAATATTGTGTAGACTTAATAATCAATCTTTATTTACGTCATTTATAACATTTAATTTTTATCCATTATCTATTAAGAATTTTCGTTTTATTTATGACACTTGAATATGAGATGAATAAAAAATGTATATCTAAAGTGTTTTCTATGGATCGTTATCGTACGGAAATCTGTCACAATGTGAAAGACATATACTTCAAGGAAGTTTTAATAGAATAGAACGATAGCGGTCGCATTTTTACTTATTTTTATCGTACTAAACAATAATCACAATCTGCTGAAGTGATCGATATCAAATGAAACCTCAAAACAATATCTGCGATGGTTGTGACTTGCGCATGTGTTTTATGTATGTCGAATGCATAAAATGTCCGACAACAGATAAAATGCGGTATACATAAAATGGTGTCTATATAAAATGCTTTCTACATAGAAGGCGAGCTGCCCGGTCACACTTGTATACTATATAACAAACCTTAATATAATGTATTATAAGAAAAATATTTTAGATAAGAAGGGGAGATAGTTCACAATATTCGAAAAATGAGAATGTACATAATGTATAAAGGAATTATGTCAAAGTTGTTTAGATCGGGTCTTACTTAGACACGCTTGTTTTGCTTGGTACCTGCTTAGCTGGCTATTAAACACACAAGTATTTAATGCTGAACTAACTAAATAGTTCAGCAATAATTAACATTTGAACATGTATAGTTAGTTGTCTGTCCGTGTGTTATGTTGCAGAATTATAATTCATAACATGCTAATACGCGACTCCGTTGTTTTTAAAATAAGAACTATTGTGTTAGACTATGTTCTTATTGTCTATGGCAACTTGTGGCAAGAGCGGGGAGAGCTGAATGAGGTCACTTTGTTGAAAGAATATAAAACAAATTCTTACGTTTTGTATATTTTAAAATGAGCATTCCAGCAATTATGCTTAACTACAACACTCTGTTAAATAATATGAATATGCTCAAATTGTTAGAAGAATTTTCACTGACTTGGTATTTCTGTATAAAATTCTAAATGATTTAGTTGATAGTCCTGTATTGCTAGAATTGATAAGCTTTCGGATTCCACAACGTAATACTAAAATTTAGGATTTATTTCAGTGCACAAATTCTGGGACTAACTACCATTTGTATTCCTCTTTGCCCAGAATACTAATGGAGGGAAACAATTATACCAAGTCAGTGGACATCTTCAATTTATCTTTAAACAAATATAAAATGTTGTTAATTAAGCAATTCAGTTATGTACAATAAATAATGTATATTTCTTAATATCCTCATGTAAAAGCCCTGAAAAAGGGCGTTAATAAATAAATAAATAACATATCTTAACCCACGCCCGTGAGAAGGTATAGTAGGCAATGTCTGGTTTCAGACATACTTTGTACCGTGATTTATTGGTGTGAAATTTCTGAAAGGGTGTGTAAACATATATTTCAAGTGTAGAACAATATTAAATAAGGGAATCTGAAATTAAAGAACTGTGTGAATGCTAAGAACAAATTGATTGAGGTTATTTATCAAATTACTTTATCATCTATTAAATTACATTATTATCAAGATAATTGGCAAGAGACTCTACATTTATTATTAATATCAGGGCATGTTCAGATCGTTAAACTAAATCTGACTAGTGATGCGAATTTACAATTCTAATATGCTAATCTGTGGGTACTAAAAAATTAAAAGGTTAAAGTTTCAAATCTCAAATATTAATCTTGCTTTAAATACATAGGGCGCCAGTTCTTCCCAATTATCTTATGAAGAACAAATTTATAATTAAAGTAAACCATATTGTGAAATCTAAAATAACATGATGACAATCGCTCACGTGTTCCTAATGGCGCAAAACCTCTTGGGAATCCGTTCCGTGATGCACGTCCTGACCGCTGTCCAATCTCCCTAGAACTCGCTCGAAATCTATGATCTCTATGATTATGTACTCGGCCGTCGCTGTGTTCACAATTACACGCTTGTTAAAATTAATAAGTTCTTGCAAGCGCTTGACACCGGGGCGAGTAGTTTCAAATCGTTACAACTTAACTATTTTATTTTTGTTTGGCGTGCCCTAAGTGCAAACTCTGATTGCAGACCGACGGGTTCCAGAAGGATTCTAGGTAGCAATTGGCTACTTAGCACATGTACACGCTAGTTTTTATTTTTTACGGGTGCATTATTTTGTGTGTATTTTTGTCAGTTATTATACAGTTTTTTTATTGCTCCTATCACTAGGTCACGTTATAGTTCATGCTATCAAATTGAAAAAAAAAATTTTTTGATGCTTTTTTGCATTCAAACATCATTAAAGTCTCGGATTGATGTTCACAACGGAGGAGTCGCGGAGTACGGTACGAGAATGACATAAATACGTCTTTTTTTGTTTTCCAGAATATCTTCTTAACATCAAAATCTAATAGCAGTTCACATAAAATGGATCTTGTGACCTCAGATGTCAGTGTCTTAAAATTAGAACCGGAGCCAATCCCTGAAGAAGAAAGTCCCGCATTATTGCAGTTCGAAATGGTCAAACTAGAGACAGAAGAAGCTACTGCGATCGAGTGTAAACCAGAGCCTCTACCGGCAGAGAAACATAAGCAAGAAAGTGACGCATTCTCTGAAATAGATATTGACTTTCCTGATATTAAAAAACAATGTTTGGTTCATCTTGAAAGGATCGACCAAAGTCTTGGTAAGCTATTAATTTATTACATATTTGTAAGAAGCATTTATTTGTGGCTCGTCATAATTTACAATAAAAGATATAAATTTGTTTTACACCACTTAAATTTTAATTGTACTCTACCGGTTTCGGAAGCAACCTTCCATCGTCAGGAGAATTTTAATATTCTCCTGACAAAGGAAGGGTGCTTCCGAAACCGGTAGAGTACAATTAAAATTAAAGTGGTCTAAAACAAATTTATATCTTTTATTATTTATTTATTCTTCCAATGACTTCTCCCATCCAAGATTAAGAACAGCTCAGCAGGAAAAAATTAAACCAGTAACTTCGGTTTTGATGCATGGTTCTTGATGCCACGTCTTTTTTTCAATCTTCCTCTAGAAAGTGATTTGGGTTATCTTTCTATTGGCATCTAGTTTTTGGCCATTCGATATAAAACCTCGAATCTTCTCACCCTCATCTGTCCAAAGTATATTTACGCCTACATGGGTAGATTCACGCATTGAGTTTTCTTTTTTTAATCTTCCGTATCGGATGCTGTACAAACTTTCCTGTTATTTCCGTCATTAAGTAGAAAACATAACTACAAATTTTTCGGATTTCACGTATATATACGAGTATAGTTTTCGCTCAAGGTTACAGAAGTGCTGTGAATGAGCGACAATGAGGTGAACGTGCATATATGAAATGAAATTGAATTTGCTTTTAATCAATATCGCTTTACTAAATAACCACAACATATTTATTCTGTTTTTGTTTTCAGATTTTGTTTCGTCGATAATATCTGTTAGTGATGAGAAAAATAACTTATTTTCCTGCCCAACTTGTACCTACCGGCCTAGGTGCAAAAGTGATCTGATTACGCATATTAGAATCCACACCGTTGAGAAACCATTCTCGTGCTCTGAATGCACGTTTAAGTGCTCTGATAAAAGATATATGGCTAATCATACTAGAACCCACACCGGTGAGAAACCATTCGAGTGCTCAGAATGCACATACAAATGCTATCATAAAAGCAATATGGTTTCACATTCTCAAACCCACACCGGTAATAAACCTTTTACGTGCTCACAATGCACATACAGGAGCTCTAGAAAATACTCTTTGCTTTCTCATGCTCGAACCCACACCGGTGACAAACCATTCTCATGCTTGGAATGCACGTACAAGAGCTCTACAAAATGCCAAATGGTTTCTCATGCTAGAACCCACACCGGTGAGAAACCGTTCTCGTGCTCGGAATGCACGTACGTGTCCTCTCAAAAAAGCCATATGGTTTATCATGCTAGAACCCACACCGGAGAAAAACCATTCTCGTGCTCGGATTGCACGTACAAGTGCTCTATTAAAAGCAATATGGTTTCACATACTCGAACCCACACCGGTGAAAAACCATTCTCGTGCTCGGAATGCACTTACAAGAGCTCTAGAAAATCCGATATGGTTTCTCATGCTAGAACCCACACCGGTGAGAAACCATTTTCGTGTTCTGAATGCACGTACAAGTGCTGTGGTAAAAGAAATATAGTTATTCATTCTAGAACCCACACCGGTGAAAAAGCATTCTCGTGCCTGGAATGCTCGTACAAATCCTCTCATAAATGCAATTTGGTTTCACATACTAGAACCCACACTGGTGAAAAACCATTCTCGTGTTCTGAATGCATGTACAAGTGCTATAAAAAAAGTTTTATGATTTTACATACTAGAACCCACACTGGCGAGAAACCATTATCGTGCTCGGAATGCACGTACAAGTGCTCTCAAATAGGCAACATGGTTCGTCATACTAAAACCCACACTGGAGATAAACCATTCTCGTGCTCGGAATGCACGTTCAAGTGCTCTGATAAAAGCAGTATGGTTTTTCATACTCGAACACACACCGGTGAAAAACCATTCTCGTGCTCGGAATGCACGTACAGGAGCTCTAGAAAATCCGATATGGTTTCTCATGCTAGAACCCACACCGGTGAGAAACCATTTTCGTGCTTGGAATGCACGTACAAGTGCTCTAATAAAAGCAATATGGTTCGTCATACTAGAACCCACATTGGAAAGAAACCAATCTCGTGCTCTGAATTCACGTTCAAGTGCTCTGGAAAATGAAATATGGTTATTCATACTAGAACCCACACCGGTGAAAAACCATTCTTGTGCTTGGAATGCACGTACAAGTGCTCTAAAAAAGCTATTTAATTTTACATTTTAGAACGTACACTGGAGAGAAACCATTTTCGTGCTCAAAATGCACTTACAGGAGCTCTTGAAAAAGCTATATGGTGTCTCATGCTAGAACCCACCCCTGTAAGAAACCATTCTCGTGCTCGAAATTACTGTGAATGGCATTGGAAAGTAAATCTAGACAAAAAATCAACCCTTACTTGATCAAAAAATGGGAGAGCTGAATTTTTGCAGGTGAATAGTACCTACTTGCAGAAAGTATTTTCACAAAAGTCCCTTCTCTTCTCCTGATGGCTTCCTCACCCGCGTTACCTCAACTATTTAATTTGAGAGTTCTACTAAAGCCATTATATCTCATAGTAATAGTAAAGACAATCTTTGCAGTGAAACAGTTGGGCGTAGGATTATGATGAAGTACGAAAGTAACAACTGCAAGAATGTATGCGATATTCATTCTTTAGTAAAAAAAAAATAAATATAAATTTACTCGATAAACTTTTCTTTTCGTATAGCTCCATTTTTAACATATTCCCCTCCCCTCCACCTATGGTATTATTTTATTTATTTTTTTATTGGTAAAGGTAAGAGACAAACAGCTTATACATAAAATATAAATATATACATGTTAAATACAGTCAGAAATGGATTTCATTCGGCGTATGTTGAGTCACACTGTGAATAGTATTATTATACGCTATTATACCTAGAGCGATTTGAGCCGTAGGGGTAGATTTATCTAACACTTGTCTGTTTATGCGTAGTATTTCGATGAAAGTTGAGTGGAACCGTTCTATATCTCCTTTCGATTGAGCGTGGTCCACCGTGGTTAGGTGTACATTTATTTTATAAAGGGCTAGTAGTTCGCGAATTGTTACCGAATTTAATATGGTCTCATGGTCTAGGTGGATTTCCTTAGGTACTCCTACAATAGAGAATATGTTTATTAATATATCGTTTACTGCTATGCTGCTATTGTTATCAAGTGGTGCGCAGTGTGACCACTTAGAGAAACGATCTATGATAGTTAAATAACGTCTCCTATTAAAATGAAATGTGTCTATCTGCCAAATCTCCATTGGAGTATGTGGAGTGATGGTGGATTCTAATGGCGCCAATACCGGGTGCTTATTATATTTAGTTTGTTGACATATTATGCATGCTTGAGGCATTTCACAATTTTGTGGCGCATTTGTGAAAAGTAATATTTCCTTTTTATTTTCGTCAAAAGGGCTTCTAATCCAACGTGTCGTTGGTTTTCTACATGTGTCCAATATATTATTTCATCTTCTTCTTCTTTATTGGTAGGTTCGATTTTTATATCAGTGTAACGAATTAATTTTAAAGAGTTCTTATCAACATTTTTTCTATAACTTTCGCTTAACCGTTCGTACATAATCGTCTTCTATAATTATAGCATATTTATTTTTATCACAACATTGCTCTATAAAATGGATGAATACATTTTTATTTTTTATTTTTTTTTATTTTTTATTATTCAGTAAATTTTATGTATTACAATTTTTGTATACTTCATAACTCCCACACTAGGCTTATGCCAGTGTTGTGGTAGTCATAATACTATAAATTCAAAATATATGTTTTTTATAAATTCAAAATATATGTTTTTTATAAATATATATATATATATATTTTTATAAATATATATATATATATACACATACATATATATTTATATCGGACAACACTTATTGGAACATCTTTGAGTAAACCACCTTTCTTGATCATCCTTTCACATGTGATATATAACGCTGTAAATTACGTGGCAACGTGTTTTTTTGTGAAATAAATTTAAAATGTGGTCAGCTATTATATATACAGCTATTTTATGCATATGCTCACAAAATTTTCATCATTAAATCATGAACGCGTGTTGATCTTTTTTATGAAAGCACTTACTTGATATGCAATGTTGCCAAATCTTTTGTCCTTCTGTCGAGCTTCTGTTTGGACGGACTTAAACAGATTTATTTGTTGGTTGAATATTCGAAAATACGTAATGCATTGAACGTTTGGCGCGAATATAAAATTGCGGGTTTATTTAAAAGTAAAGTCATACAATCAAAACTTATTTATATTACGTTTACAGTTGAATTAATTATTTTAAAATTCGTTTTGTAGAACAGGCTTTTATAAGATATTCTATCTTTTTAATAGCATTAGTATATTATTTGAAAATGTAGATTGATTTACAATTAAAATACCAAAGTTCAATAATATTAGTATTGTGTTTACAGTATTATTGAAAGTATATTTTATAAAATCTGATTTATTTGAGTTGTTTTCTTTCCTTTTATTATAAAATACCTATTATATGATTTTCAGAAAACGATTTTTGTACACAATATTTGTGCTGGTGTATGTTTATACATATTTTGTATTAATAGTTCTTCATTTTTGTTAATTTTATAACCTTAAATATAAAAGTTACAAATCAATGTACACCATAATATGTATGTATAGGTAGTTGTAATGTGTAAACTTTCCTAAATAAAGATATTATTATTATTTTTTAGTGGAATAAATCGTTGATTTTTTTTTTTACATTAACTCCACACAGGAGGCCCTGAGGATAATAATTTCCCTCAGGGCCTATGTCATCTTTGAAAATGCTGTGTGGAGGGTCTTTTTGAGGAGGGGAAGGAGTGAACATGTGTCTTGAAGAGACCCATGTTTTATGAGGGAGGAAACACAGAGGCCGGAAAATTGA
This sequence comes from Hesperophylax magnus, assembly GCA_026573805.1. Taxonomy (NCBI): domain Eukaryota; kingdom Metazoa; phylum Arthropoda; class Insecta; order Trichoptera; family Limnephilidae; genus Hesperophylax; species Hesperophylax magnus. The sequence goes on along the minus strand of JAIUSX010000186.1, from coordinate 854,086 downwards.
TCCACAGCCGAGCCGTTGAACACCAAAACGAGTCGTAGAAACGACCCGTTCTCATGCGACTAATGTTAACCGTGTACATATGTTGGGCATGCATTTGGCGTGTTTCCCGATTATGCTCCGGTGCTGAAGGGATTAATGACGCTAGTTCCTCGGAGCATCTTCCATAGAAATACCGGTAGAACAAGCATATGCTCTAAAGATTGCAATCCGTTTGTTAAGATGGGAGAATCTATCAAACAGACCGCCCGTTTCTGCACAGAGTCGAGGGTTTTTTCAGGTATTTTCGGGCTTCACACCAGAGGTGGCTGCCAAATCCAACCGCGAGGCGCCCTTGTGATTTGTACAGGGTTAGCAGTTGTGTACTATTAAAGTATTTGCGGGCCCTGTACAGTACGCCCTCATTAACCTCAATTATTTGAAATATTCAGAACTAGTTATGTTACTGAGCCATTTTTTTGTTTGTTTTACAATAGCTCCACACAGGAAGCCCTGAGGAAAATATTTTCCCTCAGGCCTATGTCATCTTTGAAGATGCTGTGTGGAGGGTATTTTAAAGGAAGGGAAGGAGAGGAAGTTTTGGGAAGGATAAGGTTTGAGGGGTGGGTAGGAATCTGGGGTCTGTGGGTTCAGGAGTGACGGACGTATGAATCCATCCCTCCCACTGCGGTGCAAGATGATGTTCCCAAAGAGTTCTGCCTGAAAGGTCACAAAGTTTCCCTCAACCTGTCTCTCCGGCCTTCCACGTAGCTGGAGGACACATCCACCGCCAAGACCCGAGCTAACCTCACCCCATGAACCCGGGCACCCACGCTAAGTCACCAAATCAATTGGGGTAACCTATGGCAGAGGTGTAGTTATCCAATAAATGGTTCCCGGGGTGGCAGTACCAAATTGTAAATAGATTAGAAGATACTTTCCTGAATGGTCGCCTTTCCCCATGGGGTTACCAGTCACGTCTTCCACTCTGGAATGTACCCGGCAGTAGCTGTAGTATAATCTACCATAGCCACATATTGCACAAGTCTTGTGTTTTAATAAAATTTTGCACAAATTCATTGTTTGGTAAAATAAAAACAAATTTGAAAAAATTCACATTTTAATTTATTTATTTTCAGACATTTTTAAAAACTTTCATTAGGAAATTCAACAGAACTAAAACAAACTTTAAAAATAATTAAGTAATGATTTTTACATAATTGCAGTTTAAAAAAATATACAATAGGTTATACAAAATTGACATTATCAGAGTTTAACAAAATATATAATAGCAAAATCGAGAGAAACAAAACATACTTAAAAAATAATGATTTTTACATAATTTCAGTTTAAAATAATATGGAAAACGTCATACCAAACTGACATTATCAGATATTAACAAAATATATAATAGCAAAATCGAGAGAAATAATACATACTTAAAAAATAATTAATTAATGATTTTTACATAATTTCAGTTTAAAATAATATGGAAAACGTCATACCAAACTGAAATTATCAGAGTTTAACAAAATATATAATAGCAAAATCGAGAGAAATAAAACATACTTAAAAAATAATTAATTAATGATTTTTACATATTTTCAGTTTAAAATAATATGGAAAACGTCATACCAAACTGACATTATCAGAGTTTAACAAAATAGAGAAATAAATCATACTTAAAAAAATGCATTCATTTTCAACTAATTAATTATTTAAAATAATATGCATACCAAATCTTTATCAGACTGAAAAAAAAACTCATAGATACAACGAGTAACGAGTCAATAGCTACTTTACTTGGCACCAACTGAATCGCATGACGTTACGTTTCATGACGTTGGCTCATAACGTAGGTTACTGGAGTCGTTGGAGCATTCGTTAAGCATCTTGCAAGTAGAAATCTCTTTTTCTCTGCAGTTCTTTAGGTAAGGGCAATTTCTTCACACGATGATTATTTATAAATGTATTTATCTGTTTCCACGATCGTGTTGATAAGATTCCCCTTTCTCTTTTAATTTCATTAATTTTTCCAGCGCCTGGATCTCTTCCTTCGACAAAGTAATTTTCAAAGTGTTTATAAAGCGCATCTTTTTCTTTCTCATCCCATCTCCTTCTAATTATGTTACCCTTTCTTTTTGCAAGTGAATGAGTCGGTAATGTATTACTTTCAGCCTCCTCTAATCAATTATCCTATGTATCCACATTAGAATTCACATTCTCTTTTGCTGTTTCTTCAGTCAACAAATTTGGTTCAGTAGGTAGAGGGTCAGAATTGTCTATTTCGTTTTGACAAGTAATGTTCGTTTTATCAGATTTTCTTAAGGAACCTATTTTTCCTTCAGCTAATTGTAGTAAATTCAAGCCAACTTTACCTTTCTCGAGGGCCAGTTGGGGTATCATATAATTGCCCTTATTTTTACCTGGTGTATGCCCTAAGAAATGGGACAATGCATTCACATATGCATTATTTTTTCCAGCTACTTGGCTCATGGTTGCAACATGGTGTTGTAGCCCAGTTGAAGTCATATGATCCGGATTTATGAGGGAAAACTTACTTCTTAGGTCTCTTAGAATTTGCGTACCACAGAAATAAGGTTCACCTGCTGCTTTTGGAAATAAATATTTGTTTTCATTTGAAATTCCAACTAAATGTCGGTATGCAAATAGAGTGTCTATATTTTTTTTCATTTGATCTCGAAGAAGAATTGGAACTGTTCTTCCTCTTTTTCCTGGAATATGGAAGCAGTATAAAGCATTTATAGCATTTTGTTCCTCAGAACTCATGATTTCCATAATTTCTTTAGGAATATCTTGTTTTTCGTGTTGGCCGGCTATATAATTTTCCAAAGGTGCTCTCGCTACCTCACCAGCTCTTCTCCTATTAAATATTATAATATAAGCAATTGTTATTTTACAAAGTTCCTCATAGACCGCATAAGATTTTTCATTTTCAAATCGTTGTGCTATATTCAGTTCTAGTTTCATAACTTCGTCGCACATTTTTTTAATATCGATAGTTGAAGGCATAGCATCAGATTTCAACATTTTTTGTTTTTTTCTTGATTTTTCAGCATTGGTAGATATTTCGAACTTCCAAGCATGATTTAAGACCGTTTTAAAATCTGACAATTTATTTTTTTAAATTTCTTTCGATGAAGTGGTTAGCGTAGAATTCTGTATTGTTCGACGAATCAAGATATCAGCACAATCTTTTATAGCCGTACAAAGACGTTGAGGCATGCTAGGAATTTTTACAGAACCTGTAATTTCATCGTAACCACTATTTATTTGTACGGCTTTAATAAAAACATCAAAATGCACAGGGTCAAACGCTAAATCAAAGGTTGAAATTGAAGGTTTCTGTTCTTTAATAACTATATACAGCTTGGCTAAATCCCTCATCTTCGATGTTATATGTGTCTTCAAATGGTGTTCCGTGTGATTACTTAATAATAAAGACCCATATGAACATATTAATGCGTCAGACATTGCTATTTTTGCAATATTATCATTTTTAAATACAGGAAATATTTGAGTTCTCAAAGATTCTGAAATTTCAGAATTGTCTGGGCATAATAATATAGAAGATGATTTTAGTACTCTAACAAGATTATGTGGATTTTTCTCAGGTAACGTACTTTTTGTACATTTTTTTAAGTGTCTGTAAAGTAAGGTGCGTTTAAATGTGCCACAGCATTCAATGCAAACTGCGTAATCTGTAGCATCCACAGTCTTCCTTGGACGGCGATACGGTATCAATATTCCATCTGGTTTACTAATAACGTTCTGATTATAAAGATAATTACCTCTGTTTCTAATTTGCCTTGAAATCAATTCTCGCTTTCTTTTTCGTTCTCGCAGATCAGTATCCAAAATTTTATTGTATTCAATAACTTCTGCCTCTAAGGGATGTTGGGTGCTAATATGGTGTGTGAAGTTCGTTACCAGTTTAGTACAATATGGACATGAGTTTTTACGGTCATGCACTCGTGCTCCTTTACTAGTAGAAATAGTGCTTTGAGTTGTAGTCGATGACACTTCGATTGCCTCCTGCTTCTCTAAATGATGTTGCTCATCATCGGCGTTGGAAATTTTCATATCTAAAAAGTAACAATACATTAATTAGCTTTCTTTAAACTTAATTAGTAAAACCTCAAATTATAAGAAAGCAGTAATTGTTGAATGAAACACTAGTATATATTGAATTATTTCGCGGATAAGCGATAAGCCGCCATAGCTCAGTGGTCAGAGCTATCGACCGGAAATCGAGGGGACACGGGTTCGAGTCCCGTTGGCGTTATGTATCTTTTATCAGGAGATTTTTCAATGTGGATGAGTGTTTCAGGCGAATAATTATTGCTTTTAAAATAATTATAATTAAATTAAATTATTTAATTAAATGAAGACAATATTAGCATCACTCAATCTAAAATCTGAAACAGAAAAGATACGGTCACATCTGGGACTCGCACCTAGGACCTTCGGCTTTCTGGGCCGCACCTCTGACCTTATAATAATCAAATTATATGTTACGTATTGATTGTTTCAAGAGTATTAAACATGTTTTCTGTAGATACCTGATTCTGTGGAAGAAGTAACGTTGTTCGGTTTGTATAGTGAATCATCATCGTCGGACATTGGTGGACTCCTTTCTAACATTACTTCAGTTTTGGTTTCTAAAATAAAGCATAATATATTATATATTTATCCAATAATAATATCTCAATGTAGTAAGTAATTCAAGTGCACAAATGTGAAACCTAACCTAATATAATGACAAAATAACAGACTAATTACGCATTTGCAACGGAATATTAATTAGCAGCATTTCTGATATTACCTATAACAATTTACTATAAGCTAAGGTAGCTCTGTAATATTTCAGATTATTTTCAGTGAATATTACCTGAATCTGAGGAAGTTTCATGGTTAATTTCTTCGCCCAGTATGCTCTGCATATTGCTGATGATTAAACTTTGTCCTTTGGAAATTGGCGAGAAGGGTGAAGACGAGATCATGTCGTCAGTACTGTTTATTGATGTACGTAAATCACTGGTTCTTGGAACATCTATAAAATATCAAGAACAAACACATTAAGAAACATATGTACCTGCAGTTTTCTGTTTTTGCAAATTTTATTTAACCACAAAGGAATTTGCTTAATTTGAATATGAACAAATTAATGGGTGATTATCTGACGTGTAAAACTTTGTTTTAATTTAATTATTTTAAGAAACAACAAAACATGCTTTTAAATGCATATTTGAGTATCGGAATATGTCTTTAGTTTGATTTGACATTTTTATCACAAGTTTTTAGGTTAGCTTGTTTGAATTTTGTTAATACATATATCTATTATTCAAAATAATTTTACTGCTTGGGTTCTCAAAAAAGAAAGAAAAAAATCATGACCTATATAATAAAATACGGTAATTATTCGGTACTCATTTGACCAATACAAACAAACCAGCCTTGTGCTAGCCAACAACATCATTCGATAATGGGCTCTAAATAATATAACTTTAAAGGTTAATTTTGCATACAATTCTTGAGCCTTATAGTTCCTTTCGAATATTGTTTAGACTAATACGCAAAGTCGTACGATAATAAGCTCTAAATAATATTACTTTACAGGCTATTTTTACATACAATTGTTAAAACATTTAATTACTTTAGAAAATTATTTGTACACCTGCGTTTGACACAAATAACGATGGCAACGTCGCTTTTTGATATCAATGAAGTTAGTTTAACATACGATAGAATTAATTAACAAAGTGACGTTGAATATCTGGGATAAAATCGCATATAGGAGCATATCTAATGCTCACGAAAATCGTACTTGTCACATCAAATTGAGTTGAAAATGCCACTGATCTCGTCTCGCCGAGACGATTAAAATGGTATTTAAATCTCAATTCGTCGATGATCGAGTAAGTGCTCAATGATCTAGTTAGTCGAAATGATCCAATAGTTCCGGTTATTTGCAGACGCTAAGAGGTACAAAGTGCCGTATTATAAACCTATATATATATATAATCGTATATTTATTCAAAGCGAAACAAAAGTGTTGTATTACTTGTTTACTTGTATGACCAATAAACAAGAAATATAAGCCTGAAAATTTAAGAATGAGGAGCTGGATGTAACAAACAAAAGTCAGTGAATATCGTCATTTTATTAAATAAATCATTTTTATTTACATTGAAACATTCAAAACGGACATGACAAATTCCAAACGACGGTTAAAATTTCACATAAGTCGTTTAAAATGTTGCCTCTGAATCCAGTGATTTGATCCATGAAAAAGTTGAAATTCTCCAAATCATCCCAGAGAAAGATACACCAATCCACCACGAATAACAAACAAGATTTCGGGCACACCAGGATTATCAAATTGGATAAGGGAATATGTATACCGTTAAACTTTAAAATAAAGCCTTACGCAATTACTGCATTTACGAGAGCATTTGTATGTGCATTCCGAGCAAGCGAAAGGTTTCTAAGCCGTGTGGGTTTTGGTATGACGAATCAAAATGATTTTTTAGAGGACTTGTACGTGCATTCCAAGCACGAGAATGGTTTCTCTCCAGTATGGGTTCTAGTATGAGAAACCATTTATCTTTTTTGTAAGCAACTGTACGCGCATTCTAAGCACGAGAATGGTTTCTCTCCAGTGTGGGTTCTAGTATGAGAAACCAAATATCTCTTTTGCGAGCACTTGTAGGTGCATTTCGAGCATGAGGATGGTTTCTTTCCGGTGTGCATTCTAATATGACGAACCAAACGGGTTTTTTCAGAGCACTTGTAGGTGCATTCTGCACATGAGAAAAATTTCTCTCCAGTATGGGTTCTAGTATGACGAACCAAATGGCTTTTTGTAGAGCACTTATACGTGCATTCCGAGCACGAGAATGGTTTCTCTCCAGTATGGGTTCTAGTATGATGAACCATATCTATTTTTTGATAGCACTTGTACGTGCATTTCGAGCACGAGAATGGTTTCTCTCCAATGTGGGTTCTAGTATGACGATCCAAATTGCCTTTTGTAGAGAACTTGTACGTGCATTCTAAGCATGAGAATGGTTTCTCTCCGGTATGCGTTCTAGTATGATAATCCAAATGGCTTTTTTTAGAGGACTTGTACGTGCATTCTAAGCACGAAAATGGTTTCTCTCCAGTGTGGGTTCTCATATGTGAAACCAGATCCCGACTACTCGCACACTTGTACGTACAAGAAGGACAGGAAAATACTTTTTTCCTGGTGACAGATTGTTCTGAATCCCAGTGTTTTGTACCATTTATAGATTTTTTCGACGAAACTAAATCTGAAAACACAGGAAAGAGTAATAGACTCGTGGTTGTTGGACAGCTAAAGTTATTCATATTTAAAAATGCTACAGCGCTCATGTGACCTTTATGTACGAAATCAATTATTTTGCTAGAGACGGTAGCAAGGAAACTTTTCCAAGCATTTATACGGAAGATGTAAAACAAGGGCTATGGAAATATAAATCTACCATAGCATCTCTAATAACATCCTGAACAGGTAGGGTTAGAAAGGTAGAGGTCCTACATCAGATATACAAAACCCGTTTAAAAATATAAAAAATAAAATAAAACTATAATTAGAATAAAATAACCTAGTTAGAATACCACTTGATTTGAGTATAATATAAAAGCCAACCAGTTTCGATTCGACCAGAACCTCATTCAGGGTGTTAAGAAACATAACGTTTATTCTAATTATTCTTATTAAAATTAAGTATACTCTCTCGCAGTGATTGCTTTATATGAAAAAAAAATTATAATTTAACGAGTTACCAATTGAAATATAACTCAAATCACTTTATATTGCGCCGTTTCGGGCTAAACTTTGCAGGATAAACTAACCTCTAACAGTAGATGCAACCGGAAAAATAAATAAATGGCTTACCAGGACTTTGGTCAATCCTTTCAAAACATTCCTTTTTGATATCAGGATAGTCAATATCTATTTCAGAGTGTGCGCCACATTCTTGCACATATTCCACTGCCGCTAGAGTTCCTGGTTCACACTTGATCGCAGTAGTATATTTGGTCTCCCGTCTGACTATTCCAAACTGCAATATTGCTTCATGATGTGATGTTGGACTTTCTTCCTCGGGGATTGTCTCCGGTTCGGACTTGACACCGACGTCTGAGGTCACAAGATCCATTTCAGGTACACTGCTTTTTCAATCTGATGTTAGCAACATATTCTGGAAAAGGATTGAGCGGACGATGTATTATACTTAAATTTGAACGAGGAATGTCGTATGTAACCAGGTTACGGATCTACTGGTATACCGGGCCTCAAAGACTGTGTGCGACGTACTTTTTTGGAGATGGGTACCAAACGTAGGACTAAGATCTAAACAACCGACTTTAGAATGTTAAGTCTTGTTGTGATTACAAATCGTTATAGTGAATTGAATAAAAGGCTCACGAAGTGACAATTTAATTAACAGAATATTAATTTGAAATGTATTAGTAGATAATTCTGCGTTAGAAGAACGATGACAGGCAGGTAAAATAATGTCATAGACAAATAACACCAAAGGCAAAACGAATAATAGCACACAAGTCAAAAGTATTAAGAAATATATATATGGCAGCACTCAAATCGTTCATAATTCTTTTAATGGCAGCACTATGTATTTGCTTAATATTATATTGCGTGTTCCAAATTATCAATACAAATTCTAATATTGAGCTATCAAATATTTTAATTACAAATGCGGATGTGAAGGGTTGAATCAATCTTGGGATGTATCCTTCAAGTTTGTACCTGTCACAGATGGTATTTTTGTCTGAGCTGAAAAACGTCGCGCAGTCCATTCGCTGTCTTAGTTCTTGTATGTTCAATAGACCTTTTTTTGCAAAACTGAGTTATGAATGCCAATATGTTCATTAGCCTATTGCGCATTAATGAAGCTCAAAAAAACATATTTTTTGGTTTTTAAGTGACATTTTAAGCATTTTTCGAGTGCCAATATCCACTCACGGAACAATGTTTCAGTTCTTATTTGTTCCTCCTGGATCTAATAATCCTGGATCTTAATCTCCTGGATATTGAACATTCAAACACTCAAAGTTATGAATATAATATATTTTAAAAAGTTCATAGATATTTGTTCAACATCCCGCAGAAGGTTGAGGTCTTGAATGTTCAATCTCCACTGTCAACCAATCAGGAGCCGGCTAGTTAAAATGTGCGGCCATGTTGATTTTTAGTTGTTTTCTAAGAACGAAATTGTTCCACTAAAAATACGTTTAAGTGCGAATATATACTGTTATTGAACTAAAAAATGACTTCACCGACTCCAGAATCAATAAACCTTAGAACAGTAGCTCAAATAGAAAGGTAAGTCTTAAAATTATGTCATTTATAGGCTTTTTCACCATATTTTACATGTACTTCTTGAATTTGCTAGGCAAATATACAGGATGCTTAATTTATTATTTATTTATTCAATTATTTATTTACAAACTTAGGACTTTTACCTAAAATGAGTAAAATTAAATTATATTTGTGCATTAAAACTTATTTTTATCCAAGAAATACAACAAAAGAGTCAGGACATGGAAATGTGCAAAAAGTCGTCTGTCCTCATAGTCTGATTGAAAGACATTTACGACACATATTTAGTCCGTTATCACTGCTGAGATCGCTGATGAAAACGAAGTCCAAATATTTCAATTTTGAATTCATTAAATTAAAAGTTTCTGATTTTTTGTTTTTTTTAGTCACATAAAAAACAATAAACATATTCTTATGTAGGAACTACAATAAATCCAACTAGGCAAACGACTAACAACAATAAATGTAATGTTAAATAGCGCACACCCATAACCCAAATCGCGGGATATTATAATTTTAGGATTTTAAGAGCTTAAAGTTTTAAAAAAAATAATATTTTATTTTTTATTTTTTTATATATTCAATAATATTATTATTGGGTTTATAAAAACAGTTTATTTTTAAACAAGTTCTGCTGTGTAATTATTATTACGCGTGACAGCTGTTTCGCCCTCTGAAGGCATTATCAAACTGCCTTCAGAGGGCGAAACAGCTGTCACGCGTAATAATAATTACACAGCAGAACTTGTTTAAAAATAAACTGTTTTTATAAACCCAATAATAATATTATTGAATATATAAAAAAATAAAAAATAAAATGGAGTTCTACAAATTAAACTTAATAACAATAAATAATATTTTATTCACGATAATCAACATAAATAATAAGCTCACGGCAAATAAGACCTTCCGAAAGAAAAAAAAAATCTTTCTAAAGTAAGTAAACTTTACAAATTACATTTATCAAATGTACGTAAAGAAACAATAAAAAAAACTAATTTTCAACGGATAATTGAACTTCAATAATTTTACGCATCACTCGGGATTTTTTTTATGGAATACCGCACACAGTCTCAACTGCTCCCAACCATCTGGAGCCAGTGAGACTATGGAATCCCCAATTGGGGTATATTAGTATATTGTGAGGCTGAAGGTAGTGTGGAGGGGAAGGAGATGGAGAGAAGAAAGAGAGGAAGGAGGATGAAGGAGAAGAGAGATGGTATGTGAGTATCTATTCAGATCTGATCACCAAACACGGCTAAAGCCATTTCAATTCTTATGGTGGTCTTTACACCATATCTTCTTCTCTGGAACATCCCGCAAATAGACTACATGTTATTTTTAATGAATAATTTGTGAAATAACATAAATGAATCAAATAAAATTGACTTGCGCACGCCGGGGTTTGAATCCGCGACCTCCGGAATTCTAGTCAAGAGTACCCCTAGACCACGGATGCCGTAATACGTACGATGTAAGAATATTTCACATCACGCATGCACCGACAACCAATAGTAGTATATTAGCGGTAGGTACCTTTGTACTTGTGCATTGTTTTCAAACTTTTAAAATATTTGGATGATTTATATAGATCAGTTTTTGTGAAAAATCAACTCAAGAACTCTGTTTGTATATTTTAAAGTAATACTTTAAGTCAACTACTAACTGAGATAAAAGTTAATTATTTGAAATCTGCAAATCACCCTGTATATACAATTTACCACTAAATGGTTAATTGAACAAAAAAATACCTCAAACTTATGGGAGCCGAATTGTTCAATCTCCAGACGATATGTTCAATATCCAAAATAATCATTCATCATTTTCATGCCATGTTCAACGTCCACCTTTAAAGTCATAATATGGGCATATTATAGCTTCAATCTTCGAAAAATGATCTTTAAAAATTTCCTGTTACACATTATGTATTAAACGAAATGACCAAAATCGAAAATTGTTTAGAATTTGCCTGTAAAAACAAAAAAAAAAAGTCTCCTGTAAAATTTGCTAAATGGTCTATTGAACATACAAAAACTAAGGCAGCGCATTATTATCCCAAAATCTCTTTATTCAATGCTTCATTTCAGTTCAACGCAATTTATTTTTAAGGGAATTTATTTATTTATTAATCTTAAGTCAGCTCACATCGCCGTGTGTGCTAATAGTTTTAGAAAAATATAAAAAAAAACTACAGTAATTTTCGAACAATGGATCTTTAAGTATTTAAATATAAGTACATATTATGTGTCAAAAAAAACATCAATATCTGAGGAAAAAATTGTTTTCTCAATTCCTCTTTAAACTTAACCATCTTCTCAATCTCAGTTATTTCCTTCGGGATTTTTTTATACATTTGGACGGCCTTGTACAACAGAGATTCCTGGGTGTTTGATTTTTTTCTTGTTAGCAATCTGATTTTCCTTGCATTTCTCGTCCCGTGTCCGTGTATCTCGTGGTTGTAATTTATTTTTCTATTCAGTTCCTTAGACATCATCTCTATTTTAATTTTATGAATAAAAATAAGTTCATTAAAATATATAGTTTGTTTTACCGTAGTAAAAATTTAGCTCATTTTACACGTCTCTTATTCGTGTGTATATGTTGCGCTTGAGTATTTTTCGTTATTATTTATTATTCGCATTATTTGTATTTTATTAATTTTTCTCTTCGTGGCGGAGTAAAATAATACTTGAACAGTAATTAAAATTGGGCTTATGTTAAATTTTTTAAATCAACTCACATATTTTTTAGTGGATGATTTTAATTGGACACGTTTCGAAAGATCTTCATCTAGGTGCCCATTTAGGACATGGAGTGTTCATTGTAATAGGTGTTAATAAAAATACCGGGATCATTACATAATACAGTACAATAGTTTAATGTAAAACAGACCATACAACAATTCTAGCGTAGTTCAATCGCAGAACGTTGTCAAAATGGATACACGATGACGCGCGTTACAATTAGTTGGCGAAAAATATTAAATTTCTATCTGTTTTTAAACTAAGATGTATTGTAGTGTTCCATTTACGCGACATTTTTATGCCGAAATATGAGACCCGAGCGCCGAGAGACGATATACATACGCGACTGACTGGCTATAGTTCTATTGATGGGTGGGGTAAGACATTATCCTTCAGAGATAGTTTTCCCGTCTCTATTGAACAGTGTCTTGGTTTATTGTCCTGTCTTTTTTTATTTTTTTTATTGTTGATACATTATTTTACAATATTTCATATTCTAATTCAGTAATGTTGGCCTCACTGGGTTGTTTACCCGTGCTGAGGCCCCCATTTTATAATATAAGATTTTATATATTAAAAAAAAAAAAACAACATTAAAATAAAGATAAATTTAAACTAAAAATAAAGATTAAAAATTAAAATATAAATATCACACTAAAAGAAAAATATTAAAACGATTCCCCCAAACGACTGTTCACACTCTATGTCCGAAGTTGGGACAAAACAGTATTCTACTGTCCTCGTGTGATCCCTGCATTAAAAAGCACTCAATATAATGTTCTTGCAGTATAAGAAAACAAATTAATTTTTTGAAAATATCGTGTTTTGAATTTCAAAAGATTACACTGAAGTTGTTGATGGTCATGTTGTAAGACAAATTTTTGGTAACTATTAAGCTTATTAAAGATTTTGACACATTGATAACACGGAATCAGGGATTAGCACTTAGCTGGTACAGTAAGGAAGTTGAGTGAAAAATATTTTGACTTATAAAAAATATGTTCATGTAGATCAAAAAATATCGATTCTAAATATATAAATATATTTCTGTATTATTATTCTTAGAATTAGTTAAACGTTCTTGAAAAAGCATTAAATAGAAATAAACTGAATACGCTCCACGGTTGGTCGAAAGAATTCTGACGTCACATGTATTGTATCGTGGCTTGTACGTAGAACGGGTCACCGCTGCGTGTATGGTGCATCTCTTTCTATGACATGAGAGATGGTCTGTTTAGATGAGAAAGGTGTATAGGCCAAACGTTTATTTGGGTCAAACCACAGCTGGTCGTGGAGTTAAAGCTTCCAAGTAAGTATATCAAATTATTAATTGTGTTCATTTGTACGTTACGATAAATATAATACATTTTTACAGTATACAGTAATCATTGCGTATTCCACCCATCTGACATTTCGCCATAACCTCACTAGTTTTGTGCAGGTATATTTATTGATTTCGCATGACATGATCATTATTCTATACTCATTATAATATATATTATAATGTGGTGATGGCTTTTAAATATTTCATCTTTTGTTTACCATATAATAAGGCACTGCTGAAAACCAGCTGCATTCTTGAAGAAACCCCTTTGTCAATAGGATCTATGTGAAAAAAAATAGCTCCCATCTATTGTCAAATATATGTAGGTGTTTGTTGTTATTATTATATGAAATGGATTTCTTAAGATACATATTCGTATAGTGCTTTATAATATGTTGTTTATTGCATCGCTTAGAAGTTTTTATTATTATACATGTAACCGCGCCACTTCAGGCCGCCGCGCAGAAAAGTCTCACAGTGAACTGGGCTGTAAACCGTTATTTTACTTTTGGTCTTTACTTTTCAACAAATAGCGACGGCAATACCGTGCCGGGCGTGAGAAGGAAAAATTCTAACTTAAAATATAAATTTAAATATGAGATCTTAATCAATTTACTTTTTTTTAATAACATCAATTCTAATAGACGGTTTACATTGGTAAGAAAAATTACTGGAATTCCTTATTGAAGAATTAATTTTTTCTCCATACAAAATGCTAAAGCGACGTGGTTCTCACAGTTTGAATGACGTCACACCCACACCCCGTCTCTTACCGCTCGGATTCCGGTCGTTTTGGCGGGCTTAGTAAAATTTAAACTTTGAGAATTAATTTAACTATGAAAACAAACTTTAAAAAAATACCAGTATTTAAGTTTGAATGCGAACATTGATGAAAAAAAAAAATGGACTCAACATCCTTATTCCCCACAGTCGCAAGCCCTATCGTTAATTAAAAAACTCTTAGAATATACTTAAGCTGTACTGTTATGATGCAGTTGCGTAAAGTGCTTGATTGATACTCTGTTAATCAAGTACTTATTTTATTTTTCTTTTCCGTGGGATTGTCTATGGTTTTTTGGTGCGACCAACACTAGAACAACAACACCAACAACAACAACACTGGAAGCGTAAAAATGCGGAGTCACTCTCCCCAGGGGGGTATAACTCCGCTTAAAAACGTCAACACAAATTATAGACATGGTAAAAATCTATGTTTGTGACGTAGGCGATGCGTATTTTTTTTGTTTCTCGCTCACTTTACCATAAGACTCGTGCGCCAGAAAGAGAGGGTTTGCAAACGGTGTAATGCGTGTTCTCGCCGCTAGGTGGCCGACTCATGCTTCCCGCCATTTCACTTCCTCTAAAAAACTGTAAGAAAAGTTTGACAGACGCCGTTGTTTGTCATCATAAAATTGTCAAATATCTGGTTGTGTGAAACAGTTGATTTATGTGTGATAAATAACATTTATGTGCCTACCGATAAAGTCCTTAAAACGTATTGTGTGAAAGGATGTACGGACAGAGACTATTCGACACAAGTTTCCAACCATAACCTCTGAGAGTCCATTTCGAGAATGGTGTTCAGCACTTATCATGACTACATCCTAAAAGGTATTCTATACTGCATCAGCCTATAATAATAATAATATGTTTTGTTAATTCGGTTAATCTAATAATTATATTTATTTCAGAGCGTAACATCTCAACCAGCAGCGTACCCGTTGCTGCACAGGGGATGCTAGTAGAAAATGAAGGTACCTACATATCTGTTTTATATTACTTAAAAGGGAATAGTTTTGTTCGTCTAATATGTCAATCTTTACTTCAATTTCTCAAGAACTATGATATATTTTTTTACAGAAATGAGTGCAGGACCCAGTCATGTCTTCTCTGCAACCAGCAGCGTTACTCTCGCTGCACAGGGGATGGCAGAACATAGATGTAAAATATCTTGCATAGGTGACCCATATGATCCCACTAAGAAATTTGCTATCAACGCTCTTGAAATTCATTATGTCGTCGAGTATGTACTGAATTATAATTGCGAAAATTTATATCTTGTGCCTGTTATTGAAGAAACCATTGCCAAATATATATGTTTTGATTGGCTTAATTGTAACGAACATAAAATTTTTTTATTCAATTCATTATCAAAATTACTGTACCATTTATAATCAATGCATGGTGTACCGATGTCAATAGAAAATTAATTGGCAAGGATACACTACCATACAATGGACCTGACTCCATGAAGAAAATTGCAGTACTGCAACATTTAAAATATGCTAAATATAGGAAGAAATGGTTGTCATAACTAATTTATTTTAATAAGTTAAAACCAATTAGGACCACAATTTGTTCCTATAAGCGTCTTTTAAATATCGTAGTACTGCCATGCTCCTCATTAAATCAGGTCCATTGTATGGTTGTGGTGTATCCTTGCCAATTCATTTTCTATTGACATCTCTATATGAGTAGTAGAATAATAACGAAAAAATAAATATACAAGTCAAATATTGTTATCGTTTGTAATTTTAAGCCAAATATTCTCTGATGCGGAGTTTACATTATTCAGTTTGGCTGTATTAGGACGGGTTGTTTCGGAGAATTTGAATAATTCATCAAATTTCAACGCTCATTTTCCAGTTATGCGAAATGTTTTTTCAAGTTCTGTTTTTATTTCAGTTTTGTCAAGCAAATAGCCTATAATGATATATTAACAGAACTTGAATAGGACTTTCACAGAACCCGGAAATGAACGTTGAAATTTGATGAATTATTCAAATTCTCCGAAACAACCCGTCCTTAGTCTGCAGCCCATTTTCAGTCACCGACTAGTGTTAATAAAAAAATAGTCGAATTAGTTTATTTCATATGTCTAGTTTATATATAGTTCTACTTTTTTATTACATACTTGACATCATAATGAATATTCTCTCAACACCTTCTTTAAATTTTACTCTTGTATTTGGTGTTTTTATTTGTTATTATTATACCCTATTTATTTATCAGGTGCCAATATGTATTGTTAAAACAATAACCTATTGTTAAATTTACTTTTCTGTTTACACTGTTACATTCTTTATGTTGTGTAGGTACTATTCCTAAGTTAAAAATATCTAAAAGGCATATAAAGTTTTTAAAACTAAAAAGTATTATATACTTACTATTTATATATGAAAGGTATAAATATTTAAGTAATAAGATAAGTAGGAGGGAAACAAAAATAATAATAATGTAATTAGACGCTAAAACAGTAGGTTGAATCGTTGACTGCCTTATTGACAATATTTTTTTCAATTGCCGTTGGATGTTGAAAGAAAATAACTATCATTTCCAACAGCTAGTTTTATATTGATACAGTAATTTCACCTTTTAAATGTGTTTTGTGCTTATATTATTGTATTTCATGTTTATATTTAAAAAATAAAATTATTGTACATGTAATTATGAGTTTGCTTTTCAGCTTCCTTCTGATAAAACGCTGTCCTGAGAAAATGAGCTGTAAAGGAAGTTACTTTAAAGGTCATTTCTTTCTTAGGACAGGGCTTTGTCAGATGGGACCTTGTGGTCTTGGGTGACATTTTACTTATGTTTTAGGCTAATGAATTGGGTTTTAGGTAGGTTCCGAAGCAGAATTAAATTGTCTATGGTTGCGCCTTTTTTTAAAATTTCCTCTATCCTTTGTCGATGGTGTGCTGTGACGTCGGCGATGCGTGGTGTATTCAAATTTGCCTGATCTATGGTTAAAACTTGACGAAAGCAAACGTATGGAAAGAGGGCGGAGTTATCAATCTATAGATAGTTGATTTATGACTCTCCCTAGGAAGCAGCGAGGCGGGTCTGCTTTCTAAAAGGAAGTCTGATAACCAATTTTGTTTTTATTTTATTTAATGTTGAACGGGCGTTCATCCATGATCAATGGGCGAAACTCTCGGACTATTTGAGGCATGTTGAACGCGAGATCGATTTAAAATCACGTTGGAAAAAGTGTTGAATCATGATCGCCGCCATGCGGCTAGAATATAGTTAACGAGTGTTTTCAAGTCAATCGTAGACTCGGATGCCTAGAAACGTAGACAACCTGTTTCTGCTGACGTAGCCGGATGGCTCGGAACCATATTTTTATTCTCTGCCTGCGTCATACCATCACCCCTCTTAAGTAGACAAATGTCTCTTGGGCCAGACATCGTACTGCAAATATGCCGTTCAGCATCACAGTAGTATAGTTTAGCTCCTAGGTCGGTCACAATGGGCGTGAGTCTTATGTAATAAGTGTATAAAATATCATTTGTACCCCGTCAATCTAATAGATGTTGTTTGGCTACTAAATGCAATTTGAATATTTAACTATAGAACCTAGCCTACCATCATATCACAGGGATTGCAAGTAATAGTGCCCATGATCCCTCGAAATAGAAATCATGCTTCTACCCTCAGAGGGTGGCACCCAGGAAGCGCCCGTGAACATAATTCCCTGTCTCTTGGGAATTTTGGCGCATTACGAAACGTAATAAAGTTCCTGGTAAAGCGGCCTTCGGCTGAGTTTGTCACCAATACATATACCAGGCCCTGCCGCCGTAACAGTACGCTTTTACGTTGTTTTACGCGTAAATATTTTAGCTGTTTAATCCAAGGGTAGACAGGGAGGATAAACCGCCACACAACTCTGTGTTGGCATACACTCCTTACTTCACGTACGTTCATATAGCGTCTTATGATTACGACTTCTGTTACTCTGACTCTTGAGCAGACTCAATTATCGTATCTAGTAGTGTCTTACTATCGAGCCCCTACTTCTACGGTTCACACCTGCGGCATATAATAATGCAAGACCCGCACGGCGGACTAATTTTACGTTTGTACCTGAAAAGTACCACTACCCACTGGAGCGACCACGCGAAATAAATAATTTTGCCACGATTGCTCGAGATATCCAGGCGATCATTTTTGTAATTTTTCGCCAACATTAAAAAAAAACATAACTTAGAATTTTTACATGGAGTCATACAAACTTATTATGGCGGTATATAGCCAATGAGTTAACCTGTATTTTGTTGTTTGTTACATTTTTGTAGGATTTATAGAAATTATATTTAAAAAAATCCGTAAAGTTTATAATCGCCCGAATCCTGCGTGTTTGTTACTTTGAAACTGCTGTGACAGCTACTTTTTCGAGTCAACATTAAATATTTTATATTTCTGTATGTTGTCTGTGGTTTACTTGATAATAAATGATACAAGTCTGTGGAAAAAATACTTTATTTTAATCGTAAACAGCCTAACAGAAATCGTAGGTGAAAAAAATATTTTAAAGAATTTGATCATGGACTGTCCAAATGTAATGAATTAAATTACTATATTTAGTACATTTAACACACTGAAACTGTATTAAATTAGAAAGATAATTTTGTTTTTGAAAAATACCTCAGAGTCTCAACTGCTCCCAGCCTCTTGGAGCAATTGGATAAAATTGTGAGGCTGTAGTTACAGGAAGGAGATATGCAAGTGGAAGGTGCTAAGAACCTTGCTATTCAAATCTGGTCACTGTTTTATTTGTTAATTGATCAATGTTTTATTTGTTATTGTGAAACCCGGACGATACTGTGAATATTTTCCGTATCTTTTAAAGGGATACATTGTGAAATAACGCAATCATGATAAATCATTTAAAATTATTGGCGCACGCCGGGATTTGAACCCGTGGCCTCATGATTGCTAGTCGAGAGCCATACCCCGACCGAGGAAACCGCTATTGCCAACGATAAGTTCCCAATTTCTCAAGTTTTCACCTCATCCTATTTGGGACGTGATGTCGGTTATGCGTAGTTATATGAATTAAAAATTCGTTAACATTGATGTAAGAAAACTTGACTCCATTGACCTGACCCAACAAAACTTCGTACCGAAAGTGTCCGTCTTAAAGCACCGGTCTCTGAAGTGGACATATGGAGTCATTGTATTAAATCTCGGTCTAATTTCTTAGAAATAGCGGGAATTCCCCAAAAAATGGAGAGCAGCAGATGGAGATAGTAAAAAGAGTTGCGGCGGCGGCAGGAATGGAAATCCAGCACAATGATATAATTGATATAAAAAGAACACATGATAGAAGGAACAATGCGCCACCGAAACTGCTAGTGGAATTTGCTGAAAAAAAGACAAGAGACAATCTTCTTTCTAAAAGGAAAAATATTAATTATGCAGCTATAAAAGATATCTCCACCGAACCAATCTATATTGCAGAGGAATTGAGCCCATATCAAAGGGAACTACTCTGGAAAACGAAAAAATCTGCCAATGAAAAAATGTACTCCTACGTTTGGTTCAAAGATGGAAAAATAATGACGCGAAGAATGCCAACCGAAAAAATAATTTATATAAAACATGTAGATGATATAAAAAATATTGTATAACAAAAGGGCACAAAAACGATTACGAAAAAAATATAAAAATGGCTGACATTATATTAACCTCGGAACCAAATGATCTATTGAATTTAAATAACAACTCTTTCAATATACTACACAAAAACATAAGAAGCATAAGAAAAAATTTTGATGAATTGCAAATTTTATTGAAATATTTAAAAGTTAATTTTCAAATAATAATACTTACTGAATGTTGGATAAATCATAAATACATGAAATTGGAAATTGCTGGATATACAACCTACTCAAGTTTGAATAACAAAAAACAAAACGATGGTGTAATTATATACATTAAAAACGAAATAAAAGCCGAAGTTGAAGAAATTATTATCACAAATGCCAATTGTTTAAAAATTAAAATCAGTAAAGAAAAAGCTATATTAGCAATCTATCGATCGCCCTCAACAAGAAACATTGACCCATTCCTTAAATCCGTAGACAAGGAACTCTGCCTTCTTAAAGAAACGAAAAACATATTTATTATTGGAGATGTAAATATAAATATTTTAGAAAATGGACACCCTAAGCGAATTCAATATCTGCAGATGCTAGCATCCCATGGACTGGAAAGCTTAATAAATGTTCCTACTCGAAAAGTGGACAACAGTGAAAGTTGCATAGACCATATAATGAGTAAAACAAAAGACATTACTCAAACTGTTGTATTTAATTCAACTATAACCGATCATTATACAACTATGCTTTCAATAAAAATAAACAAGTCAAATAAAATGAAGAAAAAACCATTAACAACAGAAAAAATAGAAATCAACTGGAACATCATTAAACATAATCTACAATGTACCGATTGGAAAAAACTGCAAAGTATGAACAATACAAATGATGCATGGAATTATTTCATAGAACTTCTTCAGAATAACATACTAGCTAATACCACAAAAATTAATAAGAAAATCTCACACAAAAATGTACATATTAAACCATGGATTACACAGAATGTTATAAACTGCATAAGAAAAAGAGACGAGTTACACAAGAAACTTAAAAAAATTCCATACGATATACACATGTTAAGATACTACAAAAGATACAGAAACATTTGCAAAAAAGTTATTATGTGTACAAAAGAAACCTACTATAAGAAAAAAATTGTAGATTGTAAACAAAATCCCAGGAAAATGTGGCAAATAATAAATGAAATAACCAGTTCTAAATCTGCCAACGTTACATCAATTGACGTGCTGAATATAAACAATGTTCCCAGGACATACGCTGATAATCCTGACCAAATACTTGAATACGTCAATAATTTTTTCATAAATATAGGATCAAATCTAGCAAAGCAAGTTACAAAATGTAATGAAGATGTACAAATAAACGAACCACCTGAGCAAGGAAATCAGCTCAATTTTAAACAAATTACAGCTGACGATATCAAAAACACAATTTCTTCTTTAAAATCAAATATTTCTTCAGGGGAGGACACAATCTCAACCAACGCAATAAAATATCTCTGTAAAGAACTTATCGAACCACTTACATACTTAGTCAACATGTCTATAACGAATAGCATATTCCCTACAGCCCTCAAAAAAGCGATTGTTATACCAATATTTAAACAAGGATGTAAAAATGACATAAACAATTACCGACCAATAAGCCTACTAAATACATTTTCAAAAATATTGGAAAGAATACTAAAAAAACAACTCTTATCCTACTTAGAAGACAATAAAAAATTATCAAAAACTCAGTATGGATTTAGGGAGAACTTAAGTACTAGTGACGCCATAGAAAAAAATACCGATATGATCACTAAAAGTTTAGACAGTGGAGAAAAAACTTTGGCAATCTTCATAGACTTACAAAAGGCTTTTGACACAATAGATCACAAAATACTTTTTTCAAAACTTTCAAAAATTGGTATGTCATGTACAACACTAAACTTACTAAAAAGCTATATGACGGAACGTACACAGAGCGTCCAAATTAATAAGAGAAAAAGCAAACCTCTCCTAATCAACCATGGAGTACCACAAGGAAGCGTACTAGGTCCGATATTATTTTTAATATACATTAATGATATCTGTAACCTAGAAACAAGAGGAAAAATCATTAGTTTTGCTGATGACACAGTAATTTTATTTAAAGAAAAAGATTGGATAAATACCTACAAAGAAGCTGAACACGGACTTGGTCTCCTGCAAAACTGGCTTAAAAGAAACTCCCTGACGCTTAATGTCAATAAAACAAAATATCTGACATTTTCTAAAACAGCCAGAGGGCAGCCGTCAGAGGACCTTAATCTCAAATTACATTCATGCCAAGGAATTTATCAAAAAAATCAATCCTTATCATGCCTCTGTCCCACTATAGCACACTCCAAAAGCATCAAATATCTTGGAATTGAAATTGATGATAATCTCCGTTGGAACTCACATATAGATGTAATTACAAAAAAACTAACCAGGTACATATACTTCTTTAGAAACATTCGCAATATCCTCAATATAAACGATATTAAAAAAGTATACTATGCTTTGTGTCAATCACAAATAGAGTACGGAATAACTGGATGGGGGTCTGCCTTGAGCACTCACACAGAGCGGCTCAATATAGCACAAAAAGGAGTATTAAAGACTATACTGAAAGTTCCGCTTAGAACTCCGACAGAAGAAATATTCAAAAACTTCAATGTTTACAATGTACAGAAATTATATTCAAAAAATATTTTATTTAAACTGAAAAAAACATATCCGAATACTCCACTGCCCAACATAAATACACAACCAGGGCAAAAAGCGAAAATATCCTGATTACTCCCAGTTTGAACACATCCTTTGGACAGAGAAATAATAAATTCCATGCTATAAAATTGTTCAATGCTCTACCAAATGAAACCAAAAAAATAAACGAAATGAATATATTTAAAACAAAAGTCAAAACATGGCTTAGAGATCAAAGTAATAATCAACTTACAAACATTATGAAGACAATGTAAAGACAATTCAAAACTAAATACAAAAATTTAAGAAAAACTACAGGCCGCCTCAGAACAGGAAACCCTAGTGAGGAGGACTGTGAAAAAAATACAAAAAATATACTTATATTATACTTTAAACCTACATAATGTACAAATTTTGCTATTGATATTAATAAAAAAAAAATAAAAAAATTGTTTTTTCTTAAATTAACCTTCCACTCTCTTAACCTGACTTTCGCTTCTGTATCGTTAATCAATTAAATATTTCATCGTAAATATTCTAATAAGTTTATTTTAATTTTGGGGGGATTTACTTACAAAGAAATTGACATAGACCTTCCGGATGTTAAAAAGGAATGCTTACAATGTCCTGAAAGAATTACCCAGACAGCAGGTAAAATCTTTTTTTTTTCTTAAAATAAACAATTTGTTCCATTCTAATTTGTTAGATTTTTTGGTACTTACTGTATTTTATAAACGTATAATTTGTAAATTTACCGACAGATCTGAAGACGCATCCTGTGGAAAAACGATTCTCTTGTCCCCATTGTAACAACTCCTATTCTCATAAGTCAAAATTCAAAAGGCACTTACGCACTCATACTGGGGAAAAACCCTTTTCATGTTCTGAATGCAACTATTCATATTTTCGAAAAGAACATCTGATGAGTCACATGCTAACTCATAACGGAGATAAACCTTTTTCATGTTCCGACTACAATTATTCATGTTCTCTAAAGGGGAATTCGACGAGACACATGCGTACTCACAGTGCAGAAAAACCCTATTCGTGTTCCCACTGCAGCAATTTATATTCTCAAAAGTCACATCTGACGAGCAACTTGCTGACTCACAGTGAGCGAAAACCTTTTTCGTGTTCCGACTGTAATTATTCATGTTCTCAAAAGGGAAATTTGACGAGACACATGCAGACTCACAGTGGAGAAAAACCTTATTCATGTTGAAAACAACTACTCATGTTCGCAAAAGGGACATTTTAGGAAACACATGCCGACCGACATAGGAAAAAACCCTTTTTATGTGCCCGAAAGGACCATCGACTCTTTTCATGTTCTGACTGCAATTATTCGTATTCTCGAAATGGAGATTTAAGGATCAACGTTTAGACTCACTGCGGAAATAATCTTTTTCATGTTCCGAAAGCAAACGTTCACTTCTCGGAAATAAATATATCTAGAGGTTAGTGCGTCTAGGAGTGACGCATGTATGGATTCTTTCCTCCCTCTGGTATGTGAGTGACTTGAAGGCAGGGCCTATGACATCCTCGGTGATGCTGTATGGAGGATCTTTGTAAGGAAATGAAGTTCAAGGAATGAAAGCCTAACAAATTAAAAATTTCCACCATTTTTATTGACAACATTTCGAAAGATTTGTTTCTTTTTAGAACTAAAGTAATTAATTATTTAAAATAATATATACTTTACATCATAGTTCCAACTTAAATTTGAAAAAGTTACTTTTTTATATTTAAGTTGTTTCACAGAAATTCAAACGTAACATTGTCATCGAATGGCTGTTTAGCTTAATATTTCTTTTTTTTTAAACATTTTTAAGTTCCTCGTTACACGCTGATTCTGGGTGCTTTTCTGCTTTCCATCAAATTGTAATAAGCTGACAAGCTTAACAAAAAGATAGTTGTTCTCTTCTTCTGAAAACAATTTGTTCGAAACCCGAAACGGACTTGACCGCAGCAAAAACGGTCGTTCGGTCCAGAATGGTAAATATTTCGTAGACCATAAATAAACCAATCTTATCTCAAGGCCATTTAAAAAAGAGCAACCATAGACAATATAACTTCACCCAGCGAACATCGTTCATTCACTAGCCCAAAAAAAAAATATTTTAAAAATAAAAATATTGGAATGCAGGAATAGGAAAATAAAAAAAAACCCACAGCTCTGCACACATCAAAATATTTTTTATTTTCAAAAAGACAATGGACAGTAATACAAAACAGGGTTAGTACAACCGATGTATTGAGCATTGATTTATCATTGAAGTAGAAGATAATACTAATATATCTAAACAAAACATGAAACAGAACAAGACACAGAAAAATAAAAAGTAGCGGTCTCAACTAGGAAACCAACCTAGGATTTTTGCCTTACTGCAACCACCTAATAGGATTTAATTTAACCTTGCACAAAAGTACAAGAATATATACACAAAATACATATTCAACTTTTTGAAAGATATTCATTGTCAAAATAAAAAAAAATATATAGGCCGGGCCGACCCTGTGCGGGCGCAATTAGAGCAGTCCGCTTCGGGCGCTGAATTTCCAAGGGTGATAATACCTAAACTAACGTGAGATTATCTTTCATAAAAACCATGCTACGCATACATACAAATCATCAAAATATAATTGATAAAAGCGATCGCCTATCTACTACCTAGGGCCTAGGCATCTACTGGTTTTGACAAGGAGCGCTAAAATTTTACTTGTGTCATGCGCCATTTGGCTCAGAGCCGGCCCTGACTAGACGAACAACAATAGTAACGCCTTTTGACTTTTACATGGTAAAATTTAAATCATAATACATAAACCATAATATAAGAAATAAAAATCGTGTTCATAATAAAAGCTTGTAAAGAAATATAGCTTGTAAAACAACAAAAGATATTATAAAATAGAATTATTTTTTTTTTATTAGTTTATTATATACATACATATGTAACATAATCATGAGTAATTAAGCCTGCAACATTGATTAAAAAACTGTAAAAACACATATATGTATACAATATATAACCTTTACGAGAGTTAAAATACTCGTGTGTAAAGGCGGGAACATAGAGAAGTTTGTAATTAATGTAAAGAACATGTAATTAATATTTCTATTTTTCATTTGGAGTTTGCATCAGTTGTTTGGTCTCCATTTTACAAAATCCACATAAACAAAATCGAAGCAATTCAAAACCAATTCCTAAAATAAATTTGATAAAAGTCATTTGTAAGATTTAATAATTATGCAGAGGCAGCTTCATACTTTAAAATTGATTAATTGAGTGTAAGGAAACATCATAAGGATGCACTATTACTGTATAAAGTTAAAATTATATTCAATGCCCAGAGTTGCTAAACAAGATTCCATTCAATGTACCTGCGCGTTCAACAGGCTCTTATGTCCTGTTCAGGGTTGATCAAAGCAAAACGAACACTAAGCAGAATTCTTGCCTGAGCAGACTATGCAATACATTTACAGCCATGGAGAGAAGTTGTAGATATAAATCAAATCTTAATAGAGATATAAACAATAGAGACATAAACATTATTCACAAACCGTCAGAGAAATATTGCTGTCTCAGTTAAAGTCGCAAGGAGGAAATCCATAATTGGTTTTATTTTACTAAATAACACGCACAAACTGATTAAATGTAAACTGTAGATTTCTATAAAATAATAAATGAATGAATAAATAAAAAAAACATTAATATGTGGACTTATGGAACATAAAAAATGGATTTTCTCCACTGTGAATCCGCATGTTTCCGTGAAGGTCGGTTTTTTGATAAAATGCAAAAATTCACAAGAAACATGAAAAAGGTTATTCTACACTGTGAGTCAGCATGTGGATCTTTAGGTTGCTCTTGCGATAACTTGCATAGTTGCACACGGAACATGAAAAATGTTTTTCTCCACTGTGAGTCAGCATATGGCACGTTAGGTCGCTCTTTCGAAAACATGCATAGTTGCATACGGAACATGAAAAAGGTTTTTCTCCACTGTGAGTCAGCATGTACAACTTTAGTTGACCCTTTCGATAGCACGCATAGTTGCACAGGGGACATGAACAAATTTTTTCTCCACTGTGAGTCAGCATGTGTGCCTTCAGGTTACCCTGTTGATAACTTGCATAATCACACTCCGAACATGAAAGAAGTTTTTCTCCACTGTGAGTCAGCATGTGGATCTTTAGGTTTCTCTTACGATAACTTGCATAGTTGCACACGGAACATGAAAAATGTTTTTCTCCGCTGTGAGTCAGCATGTGACTCGTTAGTTCGCTCTTTCGATAACTTGCCTAGGGGCACACGGAACATGAAAAAGGTTTTTCTCCACTGTGAGTCAGCATGTGTGCTTTCAGGTTACCCTGATGATAAATTGTATAATCACACTCCGAACATGAAAGAGGTTTTTCTCCACTGTGAGTCAGCATGTGGATCTTTAGGTTGCTCTTGCGATAACTTGCATAGTTGCACACGGAACATGAAAAAGGTTTTTCTCCACTGTGAGTCAGCATGTGTCTATTTAGTTCACTCTGTTGATTACTTGCATAGTCACACTCCGAACATAAAAATGGTTTTTCTCCACTGTGAGTCAGCATGTGTCTCGTTAGGTTGCTCTTTCGATAACATGCATAGTTGCACACTGAACATGAAAAAGGTTTTTCTCCACTGTGAGTCAGCATGTGGATCTTTAGGTTGCTCTTGCGATAACTTGCATAGTTGCACACGGAACATGAAAAAGGTTTTTCTCCACTGTGAGTCAGCATGTGTCTATTTAGTTCACTCTGTTGATTACTTGCATAGTCACACTCCGAACATAAAAATGGTTTTTCTCCACTGTGAGTCAGCATGTGTCTCGTTAGGTTGCTCTTTCGATAACATGCATAGTTGCACACTGAACATGAAAAAGGTTTTTCTCCACTGTGAGTCAGCATGTGTGCCTTCAGGTTACCCTGATGATAACTTGTATAATCACACTCCGAACATGAAAGAGGTTTTTCTCCACTGTGAGTCAGCATGTGGATCTTTAGGTTGCTCTTGCGATAGCTCGCATAGTTGCACACGGAACATGAAAAAGGTTTTTCTCCACTGTGAGTCAGCATGTGTCTATTTAGTTCACTCTGTTGATTACTTGCATAGTCGCACTCCGAACAAAAAAGTGGTTTTTCTCCACTGTGAGTCAGCATGTGTCTATTTAGTTCACTCTGTCGATTACTTGCATAGTCGCACTCCGAACATAAAAGTGGTTTTTCTCCACTGTGAGTCAGCATGTGTCTCGTTAGGTTGCTCTTTCGATAAAATGCATTGTTGCACACTGAACATGAAAAAGGTTTTTCTCCACTGTGAGTCAGCATGTGTATTTTCAGGTTACCCTGTTCACAACATGCATAGTCGCACTCTGAACAAGAAAGAGGTTTTTTTCCACTATGAGTCAGCATTTGCCTCTTCAGCTGACCCTTTTGACAACACGCATAGTTGCATACAGAACATGAAAAAGGTTTTTCTCCACTGTGAGTCAGCATGTGTCTTTTTAAATTTCGCTTTTGAGCATTTGAATAGTTGCACTTGGAACAAGAAAAAGGTTTTTCTCTTACATGGGTGCGAAAGTTCGTTGCAAAATTTGACTTAGGATAGAAGGAGTAGTTGCGATGGGGAGGAGTGAATCCTTTTTCCACAAAATGCGTCCGAAGATCTGTCATCAAATTTGAAAAATAACACGGATGAAAATGATTCAGTTAAACAGTGAGTAAATAAGTTCATAGAAACGTTATAAAATATAGGAGAGGCCGTAGTTTGCAAGTTTACAATGAAAATTGGTTTTACCTGCTGCCTTGGTAATTCTTCCAAAGCGTTCCAAGCATTCCTCTTTAACATCCGGCAGGTCTATGTCAATTTTCATATAAGTAAGCCCCGCTTCATCTTGTCGGGGTCCAAAATCCGCGTTTATGGTAACTGTTTCCACATTAATGCTTCCTGGAATAAAAAAGGGGTATAAATAGAATGTATCTTTGTATGGCCGGCCCTGAGCCAAATGGCGCCAGGCGCGAGTTTAATTTTGGCTGCCCTAACAGTCTTAATTAGTACACGCCAAGGCAGGATATCACTGTAATCAATTAAATGATGATTTGTGGTTTTTTGTAGCGCGGTATTTACTAAAAATTAATATCAAGGGTGATGTGTTAAGTTTAGTATTCGACGCCCGGAGCGAACTGCTCCAATTGCGCCTACATAGGGCCAGCCATGTATCTTCGTACCAATGATATAAAACGAAACATTTTTATAATCGAATAACTATAAACCATTTTTTAACGAATAAAAATACCATGGAAGCGGGAATTTGGATGAAAATTTTAAAGGTGTCAAAAATCTTGAGAGACCGATTCAACAAGAAAGAAAAACCCTGCTCTAGAGCACTGTTGGGGACGGATTAGCACCGTCGCACCGTGGAAATGCATAGGAATGGAAAGTTCGGATATGCCGACTTACCTTTTCTATTCTTCCACGTTTTCTATACTTTGCACTGGTTCATACACAAATCACTAAATTTCACCAAAATGCGCGAGCTCACGATGGCTTGGCTTTTAAGTTTCCACACGGTCGATAAAGGGGGCTCCGTAATGACAAGACGATAATAGTGACAGGACGATTTTTTCAACTCAACTAAATTTCGGCATAGGAGAGGTAGGAGTTGGGTCGATGGGCAACAATAATATTCATAAAGGAGATCAAAAGGAAAGGTGTAGGTAACACGATGCTAGGTACGAACATTTCCGCCCACCTAATTTGAACGAATTTATAATTATGATACAAAATTTAATAATAGGTAAATTTCAAAATACATGGTTAAATCGTTCATTCAAGTTGTATCCCTAATGCTTCGCAGAAAACCAGTAAAAATAAAACTTTTTATAAAATTAAGTATAACTTTTCGAAGAATGGTTCCTGGACCATAACAAAAATTTTGTTTATGAAAAATATTGAATATTGGTAAAAACTCTTTTGGTCTGGAATCTGAGTGAGAAACAAAACGAGAATTAGATTATAGGCATCAAATAACAAAAAACAGAAATATAGATCTCAATGGTAAAAAAAAACAAAAATCACAAAAAAATTGAAAATGAAAACGTATTTCTATTTTAGATGTATATCTTAAGATTTATCACTAATAATAATTTTATTCTTCCGGTAACTGGTCACTAATCACTGGTCGAACCAACGAACCAGTTTTAGTTTTAACAGTAGCTACCCTAACTATTCCATCCTTACCGGGATGAACGTGGATAATTCGTCATAACACCCACTTCATCGGTGGAAGACGATCTCCTTTATTAACACTAATTGACCTAATTTAATGTTTGAATTAATTTTACACTACTTTGATGGTTGTTGAAGCGTATTTAAATATTCTAAATGCCAACGTTACCAGAAATGTTGCGAAATCTTTTGGAGATGTTGCCACCTACTTAAGCGATTAGACGTGGTGTCAAGAAAGTCATATTCAGGCAAACCTAGTAGGAATCCACCGATTAATAAGTGGCCCGGGGTGAGTCCATTCACATCCTCGGGGTCTGAGCTCATTAAAAACAAAGGGCGGGAGTTGAGAATGGCCTCAATTCTAGTGAGAACTTTCGCAAATTCTTCATAAGTAAGATCGGTCTCACCAAGCACCGGTACCAATTTGCACCGACGAAATTGGTTCCGTTATCGCTTATGATTTCAGAACATATTCCTCGACGATCTGTAAACCGGCTAAGGGCTGCAATAAATGCTTCAGATGATAAATCGGACACGATCTCTAAATGAACTGCTTTCGTCGCCATACATACAAATAGATATAAAAAAAAACCCTTTGACGTTTTTGCTCCCCTACGTTTGTGGTGAAAAAGTGAAAAAACTTGAGTTTAAAGTGAAAAGACCTCCGAAATCAACTGATCTAAGAAATCACTCGAGAGGGAGGAAAATCACCCATTAGGGGAAGAAGCGCCGAAGATTTCATTTTATAGCAGACAATGCATTTCGACAGTTCTGAGCGAATTTTATTCAGTACAGCCACTATCCAAAATTTACGCTGAATAGTGAATTGAAGGCTTCGTGGCCCAACATGAAGATATATTTAATGATAATAATCTATAATTAAATAAGCTAAATGATAAATTTTCGGGAGTAGGATCGGAAATTTACTTTCGTATGACAAATTTGAATACTTAAGTCGACCGCCCACCCTGATAATACCGTGGCTATCGAGAAACGGTTTCAAGTTTTGAATTTGCGTTGAACATGGACTGCCATTTCGCATATTACGTATATCAACAGAAAAATACGTTTCCTGTTCGATGCGTACGGTTTTCATAAGCGAATCATTTAATTCGCGAAAACTTAGATAAGTCGAGTTTGAATTTCCACTACCAGGACGTTTCTGATAATTATTTGCGAAACGCATTATCCAAGCGACGACGCGTTGCAGTTTATAAAATGAAGAATATTTACTTATAATCGAATTAGGGACTATTTGAGATGATACAAACGTTTTAAGGTTGCATGTTTTGAGTTCTGGTATTTCTCCGTCAGATTGATTGTACACAGCTGAACAAGGCCAGAGTGCTATTGGTTGGTGAAGCCATTTTGGTCCCGTAAACCACAAAGGGTGTGATATAATGTCTGCTGGGAAAAGCCCTCTTGAACCAGAATCGGCACAATTTTCCTCCGAGACAACATGCTTCCAAACAGCAATTGGTGTATTTTCCAGTATTTGTACAACCCTATTATCGACAAATGTTTTCAATAAATATGGCGGCGTTTTTAACCACGCTAGTACAATAGTCGAATCTGTAAATAGAAAAACGTTTTCTATTTGTTCGGTAAACTTTACAGATGACATAATATACTTTACAAGTTTCGTGAGGAGAACGGCCCCACATAATTCTAGTCGTGGAATTGATAGGGTTTTCAAAGGAGCGACCTTCGACTTCCCCATTAAAATGTGAGTGGTATTGCTAAATTACGCTCTAATAAATATACTACGCTCTAATAAATATACTACTGCAGAATAACCTAATTGTGAAGCATTACAGAACCCTACGAGGAAAAGACGACTTGTCATCACTGTGTTATAATATCTAGGAATATTCAATGTTCGAAGTAATGAAAGTTGACTTACAAATTTACTCCACGTATTATGAATATGTGGTGGAACATCACGATCGTCCCAATCGACACTTAATATCCATAGTTCCTGTAATAGACAGTTTGCGTAAAATGTCACTGGGGTGACGATCCCAAGTGGGTTGAATAAACGAGCTACCGTTGATAAAATTGTTCTTTTTGTGCATATCTCATTTAAAGGTAGATCGACCTTGTAGGTAAAATTATCAGTCGTTGGACTCCACTGAATACCTAATATTTTGACAATTTGATCTGTTCCGGCGTTATCAAAAGAATGACCATCTTGCTGGTGCTCTTGCGAAACATGATCCAAAAGTGAAGGTGTATTAGATTGCCATTTACTAAGTTCTAATTTCCCAAGATTTAACAATCCAATGATATCTCGTTTGAGTCTGAGGGCTGTGCTAATCGTTTCTGTCCCTGTTACCAAATCATCTACATAAAAATCATCGCATAGAACCTTGGCAGCGTCAGGATACTTTGATCTTTCATCTTGTGCTAGCTGGCGAAGGGTACGAATGGCCAAGAATGGTGAACTAGACAACCCGTACGTTACAGTTTGTAACTCTAAATCAATAACCGGTTCATTCTGAGATTCTCTCCACAAAATATTTTGGAATTTACGCTGAGATGGAATAATTAATATTTGCCTGTACATCTTACAAATATCAGCTGTAAATACATACTTATGAAAACGAAAATTTAAAATCATACGTGGAATTTCAGTTTGCAATTTTGGACCGTTCAATAATAAGTCATTTAGAGATAAGTTATTTGGTTGGGTTTTCGCCGACCCATCAAAAACCACACGTAGTTTTGTAGTTTTACTGTCAAGATTCAACACACAATGCTGAGGTAAATAGAATGCATCTAAATTCCGAGGTACCCGTGTCATGTGTCCCAGACACTCATATTCTTGTATAAAATTTTCGTAATTAATTGCTTACATGGGATTCCTTTAAAAACGAATTTCTAGTTTATTCAATCGCGATTCCGCAAGTTTCAACGAATTTTGAGAAGGCATAATTTCAGATTTTGTTAATAATGGTACAACATATCTACCATCACATTCTCGATAGTGATTCGAAGCGTAGATTGTTTCGGCCAATTCGTCGTCCGGATTACTCGTCACAATTGAAGGTGTTTCTTCAATTTCCCAAAATTTTCTAAGAGTATTGCTTAACGAATTTGTTTCAACAAAGACGAAGGTGTTTGAAATGACGAATTTTTCATCTTCCCCATTATAATGTAACCGAATACACTGTTTACAGCACATGGATAGCCGTGAATTATTTCATGGCCACTATTAAATATATCCAAGTGTACGTCAGCTCCTAACAAAAGGTCTATTTTGCCCGACATGTAATATGATTCATCAGCTAATTTTAAATTTTTAAATTGTGAAGTCACACTCGATGGGAAATCATATGACGGATGATCAGAAGTGATTTCTGTAATCACGACAGTTTGACATTGAAGAATAAGCCCTTTTTTATTTCGAGGTTTTATAAAACATTTTGTTTTTCCATGACAAGAATTTATACCAGAATTGCATAAGCCATTCAGTGATATAGGATGTGCCTTAATTGACAAACCAAAGAGCTTCGCACATCTTTCCGTAATCAAAGAGACTTGACACACTCAATCCACGACGGCGCGTATAGATATATAATCATTATATTGATTTCGGAGCTCAAGTTGTACAGTTCCTAACAAAACGGTAGAAACGCTCGGAATCGTTGTTGCGGCCAGGGTTGGTTGCACTTCAATTATTAAGTTCATTTTCGCCCGATGGTTCGGCGGCAATGTGCAACAGTGAATGGTGTTTTTTATTACAAACCTGGCATGTGAATTTTGATACACAATCTTTTACATGGTGCAGTTTCAAACAGTTGAAACAACGGTTTAAAATTTTAATTTTGTCCCTTCTTTGATGGGGACTTAAAGATATAAAAGATGCACATTTGTAAAAAAAATGTGCACCTCTACATAATGGACAATGAATGTTATTATTATTCTTATTGGCAGATAACAACGTTTTAAACGAACCTTTTTTCTCTTTTGTTGTATGTAGAGATAACATTTCTAAAATACGCGTTTGATTTCTTAGAAACTCGAAAATTGAATCCAACCCTGGAATCTCTTCACCGGGCAATTTGGATTCAAATTGACGTTTAGTTGTCAGATCCATCGATCGTATCATAATATGAACAACAAATTTATCAAAGATATTTTCTATGTGAAACTTTGTGCAGCATTGATAAGGAAGATTAAAAAAAGATAACACACAATCATCCATGTGAATCTACCAATGCAGGCCAAATATAACTCTGGACAGATGAAGGTGAGAATATTAGAAGTCCAACATCGAATGGCCAATAATTGAACTAGCTGCCATTGGAAAGATAAACCAAATCACATTCTGACGGTGATATGTATCGAAACCGAAGTTACTGGTTTAAGTTATTTCTCTTGAGCTTTTCGGGAGGGCAGCGTGCGGGGTAAACTAATGTCCGGTAGGAGAGGTCATCGGAAGAATAAGTCAACATCTTACCAAGACTTTGGTCGATCCTTTCAAGACGAACGAAACATTCCTTTTTAATGTCAGGATAGTCAATATCTATTTCCGAGAATATTTGGGCATGTTCTTCTACCACTAAGGTCCATGGGTCACACTCGATCGCAGTAGCTTCATCTGTCTCCTGTTTGACAATGCGGAACTGTAATATTTCTTCATGAGGGGATGTTGGACTTTCTTCATCGGGGATTGTCTCTGGTTCAGACTTTATGACACCGACATCCGAGGTCATAAGATCCATTTCAGGTAAAACGAGTTTCTGATTTGAAATGTAGAAAAATATTCTGGAAATGAAACAGTCGTAGGTATGTCATATTCATATCACACTCTGCAACTACACTGTCGTCAACATCAAACCGAGACAATAGACTATATCGAATTTCATATTTTTCAATTTGATAGCTTGAAACATAATGTTATTATTTTTTTAATACCGCGCTTGTGTCCCAGCTGCTCCCAAGCATCTGGAGCCAGTGAGACCATGGCATGCCCAATAATGTTCAACACTTCTATTACAATGGGGCTATAAGCAAGGATATTGTAAATAGGATTTATTTTGCTGGAGTCAGTGCACTATCCATAAAATTATGAAGAACTAACCGCTGAACACAACTTGTTCTCACACTTGGAACCTTTAAAACCCTTCATATATTTTAGCCGACTGTTTAATATTGAGAATAATATTTTATCAATTAATATTATCTACCTTCTTCATTGTTCAATTCTGATAAAAGTAGCCAATTTAGTGGGATGAAAGAAGGTACGCGATTATTTACGTAAATGTCAAATGACATTGTCACCGCTAACACCCCAGTGTTTAAAAACAGCACTGCTTTGCGGCTTTCAAGGATTGAGCGGTTAATTAGTCTCGGCTACTGATAGCAGCCCTAAATTACTATCTACAGGGTTTTACAATAAAATGTGTTGTTTCGAATAGCCCGCTATTTCGGTAGATGATACTTTTGAAGCTGTCATTTTTTGACATTTGACAAGTAGAAACTACGCCATTAATAGAAATGGAACGATACACGCTTCAACAACGCATTGAAATTATTAAAATTCACTTGAGTGAATCAAATGCAAATCATCTTGAGTGATGAGGCCCATTTCTACCTCGGTGGCTTCGTCAACAAGCAAAATTGTCGCATCTGGGGCTCGGAAAATGCAAGAGTTATTGTTGAAAAGCCTCTCTATCTTCAACGTGTAGTCACACGTTTAGTGCGGTTTATGGTCCGGCGGAGTAATTGGACCTTACTTTTTCGAAAACGAGGCTGGAGCAACAGTTACGGTGAATAGCTCACGCTATCGAGAGATGATTAATGATTTTTTATGGCCGGAATTGGATGGTATTGATCTGGACAACGTTTACTTTTAACAAGACGGCGCTACGTGCCACACAAGCAAACGAAACCATTGATCTTTACAACTTAGTAAATTAACTTACCCCTTCGACTGGTTGGTTAGAATTGGACATCGGGTTATTTTATATTATTATTATATAAGTACTTCCGCATTAGTGCCGACGAGACTACGACGCCGGTGGGTTTTATTTTGCAAATTTAATTATTTAAAACCAAATATTTGAGAGGTATCGTCGTTAATCCAGTTACCGTTATATCAGCTTCAAACGATGACAGGCAGTGAGGTAGGTAAAATGATGTCATAGACAAATAATAGCAAAGATAAAACAGATCACGGTACGACAGTTAAAAAATTTCAGAAAAATTATATGAAGGATTATTTTTTTAAACATGAGAATAAAATCAGGAACCTAATAAA
Source organism: Hesperophylax magnus (assembly GCA_026573805.1). Classification (NCBI taxonomy): domain Eukaryota; kingdom Metazoa; phylum Arthropoda; class Insecta; order Trichoptera; family Limnephilidae; genus Hesperophylax; species Hesperophylax magnus. Next base: position 818,012 of record JAIUSX010000186.1, on the reverse strand, counting down.
AAAATTCTGAATGTAATGCGGAGGACATAGCTCAGTTAGTAGAAAGCTTGTTCCGATAAGATTTTAAATAAACCACTGTATGTTTATGAGAGATGGAAAGGCTGACAGAGATATTGAAAAAAGGTTAATGCAGGTAATAATGGTGGGGTGACGTTGTTGACACTAACAAAATATTGTCCAAAGAAGCGAAGCTAGCAGTCCACAATGAAGTGTTGGTACCTCCTTTGATGAATGGCAGTGAGGCATTGAACTGGCAGAGGAAGGATGAAAGTACACTGGATGCTGTAGAAATGAGATCCCTGAATGTATGCTGTTCACGTTCGGGCAGCTTCGGGTTCTACCGAAGATAACCGAACGTTACCAGCCGTCTCGTATTACATTGCCGGAGCGAGGATTCATTCTGTCGCCAGACGGCTTTTAGATAACTTGTTATTTGTATTGTCAATTTATTATATTCTGAATTAAACAACCTCCGTATATCAGAATCTACGAGTATCAATAGAGATAATACCAGATCCCTATCCTCGTTAGAATACTGGAGATTAAGGGCCCAGTATTCTATTCCTGTACAACATCAATACATCACAGTGGCGCAGCTTAAAAAGGAGTATACGGAAACAGTTTTTTCGGATTGCCGGCAAGTGGATCTGTTTCACACCAGTGACTTGCGAAAAAAAAATCTCCGGGATTTTATTGTAAAGGTGACAATAAATGGAGATAAACTGGGCATAATAAGGACAATTGGAAGTAAATAACTACGTGGCTCTGGGTAACAAAGACCAGACCAAGAATCCAGCGAAGAATCAATAATTTCGTGGTTCTGGGTAACAAAGACCAGACGAAGAATCCAGCGAAGAATAAATAGTCACGTGGTTCTGGGTAACAAAGTCCAGATCGGTGGCTCTGGGTAACAAAGACCAGACAATTTCACAGAAGAAGAAGACTTGGAATTCCGGGAAGCGGCTGGGCGCTGGACTGCATCGGCGCCGGTTCCTGGAGTCAGGTTGTCTTGTTTGTTTTCTGGAAGGTGTTATTGTTGCCGGGTGGGTTTGTTTTTTTAATTTGCTGTTGTCGTTGCAATCATGGAATCGGGCGGAATTTCCAGGTTCTCCCACGTTAATGGAGATTGGAGTTTGTTCCGCTTGAGGTTAGAACAGTTCCTTCTAATTCGTGATGACATAAAAACGACTAAGTTAGATGCTTCACAGAAACGCGCTTATTTGCTGAATCTTCTGGAAGCGGAGACATTAACTCTTTTGATCAACTTGTGTTTCCCTGCTAAAGTTACAGACGTGGCATTCGATCAGTTAATAGAATTAATTGAGAAACATTGTTCCAGACCGCGATCGGTGTTCAAGGAACGGGAAAAATTTTATCAAGCAAAGCAATCGCATGGGGAATCGGTCAGAGATTTCGCAGTTCGTCTAAGGGGATTATCTTCTTTTTGTGAATTTGGAACGCGCTTGCCAGAAAGCTTAGCGGATGCCTTTGCAATCGGTATTTTACCAGGCCGGGCTAAGGAGAAAATTTTTCTAGAGGGAACTAAATTAACATTTAACAATATGGAAGAGTTAGCAATAACGGTTTCAGTTTTAGACAATCTGGTTCCGGAAATTAAATCTGAATTTTCCGCAGGGAATTCGGATGTGAATGCCATTTCGAATCGTTCAAATTCGCCCGAGAGACATTCGTCGCGTTCAAGAGAAACTCAAGGTTTTTCAAGGTTATCTCGTTCAAAGAGCCCCGAACCGAGGAATAAAAAATGTACGATTTGCGGTGAATATCATGTAGAAAAATATTGTAAATTCAAGAACGCAAAATGTTTTAATTGTCACAAGGTAGGGCATTTGAAGAAATTTTGTAGGAATCACAAGGTTAATCCGATTTTTGAACAATCCCAGAATAATAGTGTTTCATACATTAATCCGTTTAGGGCTAATGTGGTAATTAACGAAGTGAAATGTGCTGCTATGATTGATTCAGGGGCAAGCATGTCGGTCATGCCGGATTTTATTTTCAATCGTTATTTTAGTAATGTAACATTGTCACCAGTTAAGCGTACTTTATCAGGATACGATGGCAAACCACTTAACCTTGTAGGTAGTGCCTGTTTTACCGTAGAATACAATAATCTTAAAAATAATTTATTATTTACTGTTGTGGTTAATGGCACGGAATTGATAGTGGGTAGGGATTTTATGGAGATTTTTAATCTGAAGATAGTTTCAGTGATGATAAATTCGGTTTCATCAATCAAGGACAAAATCTGTTTTATTGAAAATTGTGAACATGTAAATTTTCAAGCAGTTGTGGAAGCCACCGCAGCGGATCGCGAATTACAGCTAGTATTTAGGTATTTGCGGCAGGGCTGGCCCAAACGAGTAAATCGTGACAGCAGTATTTGGAAATATTGGCTAAAAAGGAACGAACTTTCTATCATAGAAGATTGTTTGTTTTGGCAACACAGAATAGTTATACCTTTTTCTCTCCAAAAGCAAGTGTTAGATTCATTACACAGGTCACATCTTGGTATTGTTAAAATGAAGGGAATAGCTAGAGCATATTTTTGGTGGACAACTCTGAACAAAGACTTGGAGAAAGTCGTTCAATCATGTTCAGATTGTGCGTTATCAAAACAGTCACCACCAAAAAGTCAAACAAACGTTAACATTTCTAAAACTCAATCTGATCAGGTTAAGTTTTACAAAGGGGTTAAAACCAGGGTTTTTAAAGTTGGACAAAAGTGTTTAACAAAAGATTATCGTCAGGATAATAAAGTAGTTTGGACTAAGGGAGTAGTCTCTAGAAAGCTAGGTAAAAAAGTTTATATTATTAAGATAGAGAACACAGATGTGACATGGAAGAGACATGTCGACCAAATGAGGGAAATGTCAGAGAGCTGGAAGGAAGATGGCAATAGTGCACAGCATCCCGCGTCTGAAATTTCGAGGAATGAGCCTCAGGAGTTAGAGACTTCAACCTTATTGCGTGGATTCACTGGTTTTCCTCCTGATTTCAGATTGGCGGCAGAGGAGGTGGTGTCGGAGCAGACACAGGCCCGGCAACAGAGACCATGGTCGGGGAGATTGCGGCCAAGACGCGAGTCACCCACATCTTCCAGTGGAAACGGGGCAACTTGACCCAGGCACCGCGGTTGTTAGCTTAGGATTATTTGTTAGCAATAATAACATAACTTCACTTGTTGTAATAACGGCATAGCGCAGCTCTGTTAGAAATTTTTGTGGATCTCTGCTCACAATTGATTTAATCGTGTTTTGTACTTAATATTTAAAATGTCTAAGTTGTCTATCTTTTTTAAAATCATTGTTAAAACCAAATGTAATATAAAATGTTCATGTTATGATTTATATAGGTATGTAAATATTTTGTTGATTTGTAAGTAGCTTCAGAGTTGAAGGAGGGAAAGTGTAATGTATGCTGTTCACGTTCGGGCAGCTTCGGGTTCTACCGAAGATAACCGAACGTTACCAGCCGTCTCGTATTACATTGCCGGAGCGAGGATTCATTCTGTCGCCAGACGGCTTTTAGATAACTTGTTATTTGTATTGTCAATTTATTATATTCCGAATTAAACAACCTCCGTATATCAGAATCTACGAGTATTAATAGAGATAATACCAGATCCCTATCCTCGTTAGAATACTGGAGATTAAGGGCCCAGTATTCTATTCCTGTACAACATCAATACATCACACATATGTATGGTAAAGCCATATTTGATCATGTGATAAATGTGGATATACGCAAAGAATGCAAGTCTGATGTAAGCGTAATGAGTAAAATTATGAAAGGGACGCTTAGATGGTTTAGGCGTGTAGAGCAAATGAACGAAGAAAGTAATGTAAGGAGATTAAATTACGCAAATGTGGTAGAAAAAAGTGGGCACGCCCGACGAAGACATGGCACGATCAAGTGAAAGAGATAAATGAGTCAAGCCATGTCAGGAGTCAGAATAATAGAAGAGCATGTATGAGACGACATGTGAATGTGAATGACGCAAGAAGTGGGTGCTAAGACCGATTAATTAATCTTTTTTTAAAAATCATTATTCCCTATTTTTTTAATCATTAAACAATTGAGTTCATTTCATGTTTCTAATATAAATATAAATCAAAGTCGCTGTTCTTGTCTGTCTGTTTGTGCGCCTAGTTCTTCTTAACCACGCAACGGATTTAGACAGGTTTTTTTATTATCATTTAGAAAATTTCTTCCGAAAGGTTTATATATATAATACAAGCATATTATATTTGTAGAAAATAGAGGAAAGTCTATGTTTTTTAATCGAGTCGTAAAAATATTTATTTTTGGGCGCTTACATTGCTAACGCTGGATAAACCTTACGAGATACATCTAAACAATGTACTACGGAATTGTATATCTTAAAAACGTCTACATAAAAGTAATAGACAGCATATGTCTATCTCCTAAGGTACACGTCAGCTAGTTTGTGTGTTTATCTGAAGTGACCAGCCAAGTAAAATAGGTTTTTCTATATCTGTTTTTAAATAGTGAACTCAGATAGATACTAGGAGTTTGTAAAAAATTACACGGTGCCCTTAAAATGATTTTTATCCAAAACGGTTATAACCATACAAGTTTTTAAATAATTATAAGCAATAATTAGTCATCCAAAATACTAATAAAAATTTAAAATATCTCCCGAGTAAAAATAAATGCCGCCAACGGGAATTGATCCCGTGCCTTCTGGTCATCATCTGACCATCAGAAGGTACGGGTTCAATTCCCGTTGGCGGCATTTATTTTTACTCGGGAGATATTTTAAATTTGTATTAGTATTTCGGTTGACTAATTATTGCTTATAATTATTTGTTATCTTTTATGCAATGCATAAAACATTGTCTTATAAACGTTAGTTTATCATTAAAAAATAATACGAGATTTTATTTATTTTTGATTTTTCTTTATTCATTGTTTTTTTGGTTTTTTATAATTTTTGGGGGTGTTAAGACCACCAAACTAGGCACATAATAAATTTCCCGTAATGCACGAAATTTTTACGAACTGGCAACTCTATAAGCTGCTGTCAGTCAGAAATTGGTGTTGCAATTGTATAAATAAAACAAATTAATTTTTTATTATTGTTATTAGTACATATAAACATTGATCTGTTTTAATTACTTCATGAGATGATATTTTATGATTTGATGTTTTGAGAGATAAAATCAGACATTTATTAGATAAGCACGAGAGTTAAAGATGAAATAATCTCCTTCATTTGAAAGATTAAGAAAATAAAAATAAACTCGTTGAAACCTTGAAAGTTTTCGTCAGTTCAAAAATCCCCTACGTTTGCGCATGTTTAAATAATGAAATGTTCCATTCTTCATTACTTCTGGCAAGAACGTAACTCTAATCTCTAATCTCTGTTTCTTGGTTTACCTTTAGCCATGTTTAGTGACCAGATCTTTACCACCTTCCTCTTCCTGTCTCCTTCTTCTCCCAAATACTATCGACCTCACAACATAGCCCATTTACGGTACCGTAGTCTCACTGTTGAGTACCTTAAGCAATGTTGTGTGGTAACATGACAAACAAAAAGATTTTGTAATCGATAGGTTTTACCCGGATATTTCATAAATAATCAATCCTGGTGTTGTCATTGAAAGCATTATGATGCATTATGAGCGACGGCAGCGCCATCTTATTATGTTTTCCAAAAACTTTTTGACGGTACTGTGATCTGTTTTGTCTTCACTGTTATTTGTCTATGACATAATTTTACCCACCTGGCTGCCTATTTTCGTTTATTCTTACTCCAATTATCAAATATTTAAGTAATAATACTGAATACACAACATTTCTCAAATATTTGGTAAGTTTTATTTTAATTATGAATAAATTTTTAAAACAACGGCTTCCAGCGTCTAAATAGTATAAAATAAAATCGCCATCCACGTATATCTGTTTGTGTGCTTAGTTCTACTAAACCACAGAATGAATATTGATAGGATATTTACTATCATTAAGAGAATTTCTTCCGGAAGGTTTATATATATAATACTTGTATGCTATACATATTAAAAATAGAGAAAATTCGAAGTTTTGTAATCAAGTCGATACACATTTTCAGGCGCTTACAATTGTTAACGCTGGCTGAACGTTATAAGATACATCAACATAATGTTTTACGGAATTGTATATCTTGAAAAGGCCTACAGAAAAGTCCTGCACGGTATATGTCTATCTCCTAAAGATAACCCCTACCAACGCCGGGTACACGTCAGCTATTATTATATAATCCGATATCTACTTCTAAACAACCAGTGGAAGCGGTAGTGCAATTAGTGTTAACTTGTCACCTTGTGAGATTTTTATTCAATTCACCATAACGATTCGCAATAACAAGACGGTTGAAGTTCTACTATGCTTGATAAGCCTCAAAGCAGATTTATTTTTAGTTAGCGAGGCGTTAGCAGTGACACCTGTCAATTTTGACATTTACCTAAATAAATGCATACCTAATCTCATCCCAGCGGAATATACGTAAATCGCCCACTTTTACCAGAATGTACTTCGATGGTTCATGAAGTGAACGAATATCGATAATATTAATCTTCTATAAATATAAAAAAATAATGTTTCTCCGGTTATCCCCTGTAGACTCAAAACAATATGACCGATTACGCTGAAATTGTTTGTTCTTATCAGTATCAGGAGTGTTTGGAGAGTTGTTTGAATGGTAGGAGAAGTCGGGGGTGAACTTCGGTTTATGGGCGAAATTCCTAAAAAATAAAACTAGTTATTTTTATACTAACTTTGGGCCGGGGAATCCGAATCTGAAAGAATTAGATTGGGGCAAGCAATATTAACTGAATTACACGACTTTAAAATTTCGACGCACAAACAATTTAACTGGCCATTTTGAACGCTTACTGACAATAAAACTAGTTATCTTTATACATCTTTATACTAACTTTGGGCCGGGGAATCCGAATCCGAAAGAATTAGGTTGGGGCAAGCAATATAAACTGAAATACACGACTTAAAAATTTTCGATGCAGAACAAAATACAATACGCCATTTTCGACACGTTGTTGACAATAAAATCCATAGAAAAATAACCAAAGATATATCACCATAAAAAATTAAGTGTTGCCAGTAAGCAATAATATCAATAACGTAAAAAAACATGTTTATAATTTCAGTAATAATTTTATTATTTATGTATTACTCCGCTGCACGGTTAATACGCAATATTTCTTATTCAAACAGTTAGATTTTGCTTTATTATCACGAAAGGTGAGTTTTTATGTCGGGGAAGACGAAAAAATATGCATTTTATATTTTAATTTTGCTAACATTAATTCATTTACGTAAAGTATTCAGCCTAGTGAGCGGACTTTTTAACCGCAGATTATGGAAAGTACACTTCTTTTCAAGAATAATTACTACAAGAAACAACTATTTACATGCACAAAATAGGTTATTAGGTTGTTAGTTTGGGTAAACTAAGTAATGCGTGCGTATTTAGATTGAAACAATATTTCGCAAATGTCAAATTTGAAAAAAAAAATGGCGGCAAAGGAAACAAGTATTATCCGTGCAGCGGGCTTATACATATTTACCATTATTTTTTATACATTTTATTCACTTTTGTATCACAAACCATGTTACACAAACCTAGCTTAGCCGCTAAACTACTTGAAAACTAGGATGTTTTCTTGCCTTGGCGCGAGTAGGCGCTACGAAGGGGGCACTTTCTTTTCTATCACAAACCATGTTACACAAACCTAGCGTAGCCGCTAAAGTACTTGAAAACTGGGATGTTTTCTTGCCTTGACGCGAGTAGGCGCTACGAAGGGGGCACTTTATTTTCTATCACAAACCATGTTACACAAATCTAGCGTAGCCGCTAAACTACTTGAAAACTGGGATGTTTTCTTGCCTTGACGCGAGTAGGCGCTACGAAGGGGGCACTTTCTTTTCTATCACAAACCATGTTACACAAACCGACAAGGTATGTTTTTCTGCTGTTATCTATCCACATTGATCCACCTCCCCCCCCCCATGAAATTTAACTTTTCGGAATTGGTATTTCCTGAAACCCCGAAATTTTATTTTCCCGAAATTCACTAGCCACCCCCCCCCCCCCCTCATGAAATTTAAATTTTCGGAGTAGGTATTTTCTTTACAAAATATTTTTTTAGGGGAATTTTCAAGTAATTGGCGGGATTTTAGGGGTTTTTGATTCAGTTTTAGGGATAAATATTTTTGAGAGTTGGTAACAATGTATGTAATATCTTTGGTTATTTTTCTATGGATTTATTGTCAAAAGCGCATCGAAAATGGCGTTGTATATTGTTTGCATCTAAAATTTTAAAGTCGTGTTTTTCAGTTTATATTGCTTGCCCCAACCTAAATCTTCGGATTCGGATTCCCCGGCCCAAAGTTAGTATAAAGATGTATAAAGATAACTAGTTTTATTGTCAGAAAGCGTTCAAAATGGTCAGATTATTGTTTGTATGTCGAAAATTTTAAGGTCGTGTAATTCAGTTAATATTGCTTGCCCCAACCTAATTCTTTCAGATTCGGATTCCCCGGCCCAAAGTTAGTATAAAAAATTACGAATTTTTTCTGAAGTCGGTAACACCCAATGATATAAAGGGATTCACACTTTTTGGGTTTGATATCTGCTAAATTGGCCTATTTAATGCTCAATTAACTATTATTTTTTTGGTAAACTAATGTTTTAAGACAAGATTTTTTATGCATAGCACAAAGGTTAACAATTCATGTATCTTTTATCAGGAGATTTTTCAATGTGGATGAGTGTTTCAGGCGAACAATTATTACTTGTAAAATAATTGTTACTCAATCAACTAGATCATATTAAAATTAATACTAAAAAAAACACAAAATTTTGAATTTCTTTTGCATACCTATCCATATGCACGCTTTTTGCAAATGTTGGTCTTTCCACGTGCAATATTTTGTGCGTATCTTCCCTCATTAATAGTAAAACACGAAACTCTTGATGCATTTCTGCTTTCAGAACTCGATAAAGTCAATTGTCTCGGTTTCATGTTTACGACAGTTTAGTTACGGAGTGCGATATAAATAAGACATACCTAAGACTATTTCTTTTTCCAGAATATCTTCCTACCATAAGAATCAGAAAGCAGGTTACCTAAAATGGATCTTGTGCCTTCAGATGTCAGCATCGTAAAGTCCGAACCGGAGACAATCCGTGAAGAAGAGAGTTCAACATCCCATTGTGAAGCAATATTGCAGTTTGGGATTGTCAAAAAGGAGACAAAAGAAGCTACTGCGATCAAGTGTGAACCAGGGACTCTAGCGGTGGAGGAACATGCGCAAGAATGTATCGCATCCTCTGTAATAGATATTGACTCTCCTAATATTCAAAATAAATCTTTTGTTAATCTTGAAAGGATCGAACAAAGTCGAGGTAAGGAATGAAATTTTTTTCCAGTTCTCTCTCCTATTGGAGGTCAGTGTAACAGCTCAGCAGAAGTGAAATTTAACTATTAAGCACGGTTTCGATGCCATGGTTTGCACGTCTTCCATTCAATCTACCTCAGTGCTTCTCATGCTGTCCACACAGAGTTTTTTAGGCATGCATGGGTAAATTCACATTTCTGTCATTGTTTCTACTTTATTTAAATCTCCTGCTTCAGTGCTTTGCAAATATGTTAGATTTTTATGACAAATATCAGAATAGTCAAAACATAAAAAATGTTAATAATAGATAAACATAAAACATGCAAATTGTTAACCTCGATACAGACTTAGTCCTAGTGAGGTTAATTTTTATGTAAAAAACGTCTTTTATGTATAATGAGATGCAATAAATAAATAAAATAAATAACAACGAACGGTCCTTTTATGTGAAGTGCTATTAATTAGCAAATTAAAGTAACTAAAGTGATCAAACGTGCTATTAAAAAATAGAACTGAAATAGCTTTTATTTATAATTCACACAAATAGATTTACATAATAAGTTCAGCTGTTGACTAACCTCGATACCATAATTTTTTTTTTCTGTTTTTCAGATTTCGTTTCGAAAACATCTATTAATTGTGCTAAACATCCGAATGAAAAAAAATCTGATGCAACGAAGAAATTATTTTCTTGCCCTACTTGTACCTACAAGTGTGGGTTTAAAGCTAATCTGATTGTACATATTAGAACCCACACTAGAGAGAAACCATTTTCGTGCTCGGAATGCATGTACAAGTGTTCTGTTAAAAGCAGTATGGTTTCTCATACTAGAACCCACACTAAAGAGAAGCCATTTTCGTGCTCAAAATGCACGTACAAGTGCTCTCAAAAAATCCATATGGTTTATCATGCTAGAACCCACACTGGCGAGAAACCATTCTCGTGCTCAGAATGCACGTACAAGTGCTCTCAAATAAGCCATATGATTCGTCATACTAGAACCCACACTGGAGAGAAACCATTCTCGTGCTCGAAATGTACATACACGTGCTCTGAGAAAAGCAGTATGGTTTCTCATACTAGAACCCACACTGGAGAGAAACCTTTCTCGTGCTCAAAATGCGCGTACAAGTGCTCTAATAAAAGCCATATGGTTTCTCATGCTAGAACCCACACCGGAGAGAAACCATACTCGTGTTCGAAGTGCATGTACAAGAGCTCTGTTAAAGGCAGTATGGTTTCTCATACTCGAACCCACACTGGAGAGAAACCTTACTCGTGCTCAAAATGCTCGTACGTATGCTCTCAAAAAAGCCATATGGTTTCTCATTTTAGAACCCACACGGGAGAAAAACCATTCTCGTGCTCGGATTGCACGTACAAGTGCTCTATTAAAAGCAGTATGGTTTCTCATACTCGGACCCACACTGGAAAGTAACCATTTCCGTTCTTGTAATGCACGTTCAAGTGCTCTTAAAAAGCAGTTTGGTTGATCACACTAGAACCCACTTGGAAGAAAAACGATTCTCGTACTTGGAGTGCACGTATAGGTGCTCTGTTAAAAGCAGTATGGTTTTACACACTCGATCCCACACTTGACAAAAACCATTATCGTGCTCGGAATGAAATTGAAGGTTCAATAAATGGTGTCGTTTATTTCATGAAAAACCGCCCTTACCAGGAAAAATTCTCAACTTCAGGATGACCTTTATAGTATATCAGTTTAAGCTCGTATTCCGTCGCACTCTTCGGTAATCATGGTGCGCATAAAAAACCAATTAGTTTTGGATTCATGTATTTTCAAAAGGTCTTCGTAGAATTTATATCAGTAAGTATATCAACAAATATAATTTAACAAACTGTTTAACTCTGCTTCCACTTATTTATATAATCCGAATCTCCTGTTTTTCCTTCTTGCGTGACGGAGTAATTTGTTTTTATGGTGTTTTGCCTGCTTAGTTCTTCTTTGTGTTAAAAATAATAAACATGTTATTTACATGTAAAAATAATAAACATGCTGGTTTAAATCTAAACAATTTAATTTTACTGTAACAACTTCCATTGTATACTTGGGTGATTTTTAAAATCACACCTTTGAAACTTTTTTAAACTCAGAAAAAGGCAACAATTGAGGCAACAAAATGCCAAATTTGAACTGTGTGACATTAAAATTGAAGGTAAAATCGTGACCTTCGCTGACGATACAGTTCTTCTGTTTCAAGCAGACACATGGAAAGATGTATTTATAATAGCCGAAAAAAGTTTATCAATTGTTCGAAAATGGCTAAACAGTATATTAGCATACTCACTTAACACCATATTCACTTACCATTAATACAATTAAAACAAAATACATCACACACAGTATAACACAAAGAAGCCAACCTCCAACTAGAGGCAGAAGAAGCTACTGCGATCAAGGGCTACAAGAATGACAATTGACCCAATTCAAAAGGCGATAGTTAAAATAGTCCTAAAAGTACCATTCGACACAGAATCAAGCGAATTTTACAAAACATTAGAAGTCTTGTCAATAAGACAACTTTATGCCAAATCTGCATTACTACACCTCCTCCAACACAAACTCCATAATCCAATTCAACCAAAAACCTCGTTTAAAACCAGATCCTTAAATAAAACACTAAACATACCGATAACACACACCACACACGGACAAAGACACTTTCAATACTACGCTACTAAACTGTTTAATTGTATGCCCATTACTCTGAAGCAACTACTAACTGCAAATACATCCGAAAACATTCACAAAAAACATATCACAGCCTGGATCAAAAACCAAGCCAAACATAACTAAACCATAAAAAGTGTATAATAAATCAACACGTTTTTCTAGATTTTACCAACTATACTCACACTAGCAATACAAATATATGCACTTACATATATGTTAATATATATTAATATTTTTTTCAACATATTTATTATGAATAATCAATTTACAAAAATCATTAAAATTTTATAAATATTCAATTTACATAAACCAAAAAAAAATAAAAAAACAAAAATTAAAACTTATAAAAAATAAAAACTTTCTTCTACAACACATAAATACTTGTCACACCTATATATAACCACGTAAACACCTCAGCACAAGTTCTCCTAGTGAGGTGTTCACGAAACATAAAATATTACTCACATACAGTTTCACCTTCTCAAACCTACCTTACACACAACGTATTATAGTTATAAGCTTGAAATATATCATGTACAAAAATAAATTATTATGTGAACACTGTAAATATTATATAGAAATAAATAAAATTAAAATAAATTAAGAAAATCATCGATTTTATTCTACTTTCTGTACATATAATATGCACATAATTTATTTATAAACCTTCCGAAAAAATTCTCTAAGTGATAGTGAAAGAACTAATGGCACAATCAGACAGACGCGGATAACAATTTTATTTAATACTATTTAGAGATAAAGAACTCCGGAAGGTTTCCAGCTCCCACAGAAATTGTATCTGTTACAGGTGCAAACTCATCTTAAGAATCACTTGAATCAAATTCATCTTAAGATTCACTTGACCCTTCAGATCACCATAATATGTACTTTTTGAAGCGTCTGGAGCCAGTGAGACTATGTCATCTCCAATTGGGGTATTTTGGGAAGCTGAAAGTAATTGGGAGGGTAAGGATTCATTTGAGATGTCACCAAACACGGGCAAAGTCATTTCAAGCAACATTTCAATTCTGAATTGTGGTCAAACACTAGGGCGATACTGAGAGTATCTTCCAGTCACGAACTTGCCGCAAATATAATGCGTTTACATATACTTATAATAATGCCGGGATTAGAACCCGCGACCTTTGGTTTTTTAGTCGAGAGCCTTACTCTTCGACCACAAAGGCCGTCAAATTAATTAAATCACCACTTATATTTCTCATTTATTCGCTTAATATTAGAGTCAGGATCAGTAATTTGGAACGCGCCACATGATGTTAAGTTTGGTAGATTAAAAAAAATATATTTTCTGAACCTGTTAGATTTGAAGTCCTATCATTAAATAAACTACTTACAAAAGTATTAACGATTGCAGCATAGACGTATTATTTTTTGTACCGTTTCATGTACTAATGTGTTTTGTCTATGGTCGTATTTGTCTTTGACATCATTTTACCCATGGACCTATCTGTCATCACACGTCTCTCAATTTTCAATTAGTTTTTCAGTAATTAAATTAGAAAAATACCCGCAACTGGCGATTCATGCACGTCAACACAAAAACGAATGTGCATATATATGTCTCATTCTAACCAATCAGTCGAAACGGTAAGTGCAATTACTTTTAAGTTGCGACCTCGTGAGACATTTATTCAATTCACAATCTCAACAGGACTTGAAACTCTAATACCGGTTGGTTTGATCTCATTCCTACGTTTGGTACCCACCTCTTGTCATAAAAAATAATCCACATCTCAAAAAACCGTAGTTGAGTCCCGGTATATCAGTAGCTCCGTATCCTCGCTAAGTACGATATGCATCACTCAAATTTAAGCGGACAAAATCGGCGGCTCAATCCTTGAGCCGCAGAGCAGTTCCATTTAAAGACGGCAAGCCTTTTGGAGTGACACTTGTTAAGTAGACATTTACATAAATAATACCGGCTTTCTTCGTCTCACAGAAATTTACGTACATTGCCTACTTTTATCATTATCAAATTTAATGCCTCATTGAGCTCAAACTCACTCTAAAACAGTCCGGTAAGGTATTTAAAAGATTTTAAAAGTTCTAATGTGGCAACAGTTTGTGTTCAGCGGTTATTTTGTAATAATTTTATTAATATAATTGAAATCCTTATTCCCACCACAAACCCGATAAATATTTTGACATCTGCTGATTATGAGTTTCATCGAATTTCTGTCGTCATTGATTACTTCATTTAAGGTGAGATATCAATATTTTCTACTCGAATTAGAAATATTTTAACACATAAAGACGTGTTCTATAATAAAAACAACTGTTCGATTCACTGTTCACAGTAATTAGCCAGAAAATCGTTATTGAATTTCAACGTTCATTCAAATTAAAAGAAGAAGGGTGAAAGGGGTTAAAAGCAACCGATATTTACACACCTTTTTACATTTGATAAGTATAACGAAAGCATTAAGCAAATTCAACTCAGGATTCGTTAATCTAGACAATACTGTTTTCAGTCAGAGGGGCGAGGATTTCATTTCTTTTATTAATGAAATCGCGACAACAATATACATGAGTTTGGTTTGCAAAGATAACAATACACGTTTCTCTATGAAAATCTTATTTATGAAAACAACAATATGTTGGTGATATCTATAGAACTTATATTAGGATTATGTGCCTAACCGCGTTAAAAAGCCACTGATTTACCGAGCGTCAGACCCATTTTTGTACTTGATATCCGCTTAACTAGCACATCATACATACAAGTATTTAAAGCCCAACTAACTAGATAGTATAACAACAATCAACGGTTGGAAAAATAAACTGAATTATGATTAATGTTTGCAAAACCTGTCCATAAATAAGCTTATTGCATTTTTTGTATTTTATGGGTGTATGATTTTCAATTTTTTTTTGTTATTTATAGTGCTCCTCTCACTAGATAAAATTATATTTCATGCTATCGAATTGTTATAAATTACAATCTTCCAAACTTCAATAAAATCCATTGTCTTGGATTAATATTCACGATAGAGTAGTCATAAAGTGCCATAATAATATGGCATATCGACGATTATTTCGTTTTCCAGAATATCATGCTAAAATCAGAATTAAATTGCAGTTAACCTGAAATGGATCTTGTGACCTTAGATGTCGGTGTCATAAAGTCAGAACCGGACACTATCTCCCAAGAAGAATGTCCAACATCACCTTTTGAAGCACTATTGCCGTTCGGGACTGTCAAACAGGAGACAGATGAAGCTACTGCGATCGAGTGTGACCCAGGGACTCTAGTGGTAGAAGAACATGCCCAAGAATTCTCGGAAATAGATATTGATTATCCTGACATTAAAAAGGAATGTTTCGTTCATCTTGAAATGATCGACCAAAGTCTTGGTAAGCTATTAACTTATTCTTCCAATGACCTCTCCTATCGGACATTAGTTTACCCCGCAGACTGCCGCCCCGAAAAGCTCGGGAGAAATGAAACAAACCGGTAACTTCGGTTTCGATGCGTATCACCGCTAGAATGTGATTTGGTTTTGATTATCTTCAGTTGGAATTCCTTATTTAAAATTAATGAATCTAAGGAACTTATACTGCACTCTCTCAATTTTTAGTTGGAGAAAATTATAAAATGGAACCCAAATTATTGCATTTTACTCTAGATTTCTTCTCACCAAACCAATGAATAGCAATTTAAAGAAGTTAATTAGTTTTAAATCTTACACCGTTCTCAAAATAAACCATAAACATTTCTTAGCCTTGTTAGTTATTTCATTTATATGAGGAATAAAATATAATGCACTGTCAAAATCAATCCCAAGGTCCTTATTTTGCTCTACTCTTTTTAGGAAATTTTGTTTATTCTATATTGATGCAATATGGGATTTTTGATTCGGGCAAAAGATATTGTTTGACATTTTTCGATGTTATGAAACAGTTCATTATGGGTGCAACACTCATGTAGCCATATAAGGTTTAATTTTAATACGTGACAGTCATGGAGATTAGTAATAATTTTGTAAATTTTAAGATCGTCTGCATATATGAGTATTATACATATATATGGAGTTATAACTCCATCAAAAACGGTTGTTATGTTGTTGATAAACATGGAAAACAATACTGGACCCAAATGTGACCCCTGTTGAACACCGGTGAAAATTTGAAATTAGTGTGAATTGTGTTAGTTGAGTTTGACTGATATTTTTCCTGTTATTCCAAGGATTCTTAGTTTATGTATGGGAATTTTATGTGAGACTTGGTCGAAGGCTTTACTTAAGTCAGTATACACCACGTCTGTTTGAAGACGCTTGTTCATGTTATTAAAAAGATATTCCTGATATATCATTAAATTTATAATAGTCTATCTTTTGCCATGAAACCATGTTGTCGATGTGAAATCACTTTATTTAGCTCGAGCGATAGTTTTAAGAGAATAACGGATTCGAATTATTTAGGGAATGAAGACTGTATACATATAGGTTTATAGTTAGAAATATCTGATTTGTGACCTTTTTTAAATATTGGACACAGGAAACTTGTTCTCCATTGTTTCGGTAAGGTACCACTTTTTAAAGACGAGTTCAAAAGTTTTGTGTGAGGAGAAGTTAAGACTGCAAAACATTTGGATAAGAATATTGGAGGAATGTTATCGTGGCCTGCTGATTTGTTAAGATCAAGTGATTTTAGTTTAGTTCTAATATCACTTTCTTCAAATATCGATTAAACTCCATCTTATTTTTATTTTTAGCTGTTGTAGTGTCGAACAATGGAGACTGTTTGAAGTATCATAGACTTTGCTGAAGAATTCAGCAAACAGATTCACGACTTCTTGTGGGTTATCGGCCATTTAATTATCTAAATACATGTTTGAGGGTATACTTGAATCATTGTTATTAAGCATGTTTGAAAATTTATAAATCTTCTGATAACTGACAGAAATCAATTCTTCGCAGTTACCGATGCATTTTTTGTAACATAACTTCTACATTTTTTGGTAATCTTTCTTAGTTCGCAAAATTTTGCATAATCATTAGCTTTATGGGCAATTTTTATTCTCTTATTACTCTAATAAGGTCGTTATTAAACCATTTTGGGTATTTATGCGAAATAATTTTAGACTCATAATAACATAATGAGACACAATATAAAAACTTACAAAGAACGATTAGACGTGAAATTAAAAAAGCCAAAGAAGAATGGATGAAGTCACAATGTGAAGAACTAGAGTCGTACAGTCGTAGTCACAATGCATTCAAACTTCACAAAAAAATAAAGGAAATTACAGGCACTTCTAGAAGAATTACTCCATCATGTTTAGTTGACGATTCGAATAAATTAATATTGGATGAAAAAGATATTTTACAAGCATGGGAAAAGTATATTTATTATACATTCAAAGATATAAGACCTGACATTAATATTCCCAGTGATCAATTGCATGGACCATCGATTTTAAAATCAGAAATTCTTCATGCGATAAAGACTTCAGACAATAGAAAAGCGTGCGGACCAGACGATATTTCAGTTGAGGTGTTGAAGGTTTTTAATGATGAAAATGTTGACGACCTGTTGAGGTTATTTAATTCTTTATACGACCCAGGGAATATACCCCAAGATTGGCTAAAATCCACCTTCGCGACATTGCCTAAAAAACAATACCCTAAGAAGTGTAGTGACTATCAATTAATAAGCCTGATGAGTCATGTTCTTAAATTATTCCTTGAAATAATACATGCCAGGATACGCAATAAGTGCGACCAGGACTTGAATGACACTCAGTTTGACTTCAGAAATGCGTTTGGGACGCGTGAGGCATTATTGTCTATCGATGTACTATTGCAAAAGTGTCGTGACCAAAGAGAGGAAGTTTTTGCCTGTTTTATTGACTACGAAAAGGCATTTGACAGGGTAAAACATGCTGACCTAATGAAAATGCTTGCGGATTGTAACGTTGACACCAAAGACCAGAATTTCATAAAAAACCTGTATTGGTTCCAAACAGCAAAAATAAGACATGGGAATGAGAGATCTAATGCAATTGCCATTCAGCGTGGAGTACGACAAGGCTGTATCCTGTCGTCAATCCGGTTGCAATGTCGAAAAGGTCGAAAGATTTAGAAACCTCGGCAGTATTCTCACGGAGACTCTTGACCCAGATGTAGAGGTTAGGTGCAAAATTGAAGCAGCAAGAACTGCGTTCATTAAAATGAAATCCCTCTGCTGCAATTTTTTTATTTATTTTTTTATTGCATCTCACTATAAACAAAACACTTTTTTTTCTCATAAAAATCAACCTCACTAGGACTGAGCCTGTATCGAGGTTAAAAATTTACATTATATTTAAGCAAACATAAGATTAATCACAAACATAAAGTAATTCTACATACAAACACAAAATATTTCAAAATTAAAGAAAAAATAAGTATTAGATGTGTTACCAGATGGGCAATGATAATATCACCTTAAAACTAAGGCAGAGAATGCTAAAATGTTATGTGTGGTCGGTCTTGTTGTATGGATGTGAAACATGGACCTTGAAAATAAATACCATGAACAGGTTAGAGGCTTTTCAAATGTGGCTTCACCGGAGAATACTCAAAGTCCCATGGACCGACATGATTACCAACACAGAGATTCTCAGGCGGGCTAGAGCAGAGAGAGAACTGCTTAGATTAATAAAAAATAGGAAAATTTCATATCACTTGCTCCAGTTAATATTGAAAGGCAAGATAGAGGGTCGCAGAGGGCCTGGTAGGAGACAAATGTCTTGGCTGCGAAATATACGAGCGTGGACCGCAAAGATATTAGAAGAACGAGATATGCTATGTTGGCCGCCGGACCGTAGCCGGAGTACTACCTAATTAGGGTTCATTGAACGGTATCGGGACGTGTACGCACAGAAATCTGTTCTATGTATTAGTGCGGATACCTTAGCGATGCCTTAGCGTAAGCGAAGGTGTGCAGTAGTATTGGTGAACAAAACCGGCGACACTCGGCAAAACAATTCTACTCAGTACGAACTACTGTTAGTTATTTTTGGAAATACTCGAAATTTCTTAAAGAAATTGATTCTGATTTCCCGAGTATTATGCACCATTATAGCAGCCATAGCAATAATACTGATGGTATTGTTAAGAGTGGGTTATAGCGTAGAATGGTGATTTGCTGGAAAACGGCTTAATACTACATTTCGTATGTCATTCTCAGACTTCATATTTGTTTTATACGAATTAATGGACTATTATTTTTCAGTGTGCCTATTTTTTTGTAGTTGTTGTAGGCATTCGACAATAAAAAATAAAAAGATTGATACACCATACAACCCACTTTTAAAACTTCGATCCATGATTATCGCATTAATAACGGTTTTACACAATATTTTTAATTTAAAATATGTATATAATACACACATCTGTAGAAGTACGGCCTCTTATTATCGTTATGATATCTGTGGATATTAACAATTAAATAAATACTTCATCTTGCACCAAATTTTCAACACATTTCACGGTCTTTTACTTATTACGGGAGAGAAGCCCCCGATAACGGTGGTGAAACTATCGCTCCCTGTTTCACGGCGTATATATTTCTAAAATGCCATCAAAATGTTTAATTTCTGGGTCTAAAATAAGAATACTGACTCACTTAAAGCATTGCAATAATCTAAAGAAGCTACAAAAACGGTAAGTACTCACAAATACTCTTTATTCACGTAAATTTGTCGCATTGTATTTTTTGAACTGTCATATTCTTTGAAACGCATAAAATACAATATTCAATGTGCGTTCCTTTTCCTAACCGTTAGCACGAACGTCACGATGTTGATTTGCGTGCCCTTTATGCAAGTGTGTGTGAGAATTCACTGTCGCTCTGATTCAATTGTGAGATTGAACATTTTTTCATATCGCGTTTGGTAATCAAACCAAAAATTACCATCTCACGCCTAATCATTTTTAGTTTGGTAAAATTGGCAATTTTAAGTGATAACAAGTCTTTCACTTGCGACCTTACATGGTAAGGCGTATAAGGAGTAAACAAGTTTATTACCGTTTTGTATCTTTAGATTAAACAGACAAAAAAAACTTTTTAAGTAAATTTACGATTATATCACCTTTCTGCGTATACACACGTAACCATTCACACTTTGTCAAATCAAAGGTATTCTATCTATGTATTGTGTTGTAAAGTTCCAAATAATGAGGGTTTTTTAGGAAACAATTTTTTCCCTACCGAGAAAACACAAGGCCTCTAAGTCTATAATATCCAGGAAACATTTTAAACACCCAAATGAGGCAAAAATTGTGAGGCGCATATGACGCCGTTCTATTTGTATAAAGAACAGTAACTTTAAATTCAGTAAATTTAAATGATTCACCATTTCATATATTTATTACGCGTCAATACATCTTAAACAATAGGTCGAATCGTGGATTCGTTGGATAATATTTGTATTTAGGTATTATATTTCAACCCATTGACATAATTTTTTTCAATAGCGTTGGTCGTTAAATGAATATAACTATTATTTCCAACGGCTAGTTATATTTTGATACAGTACTAGTATGCCTTGCACTATAGCTACTGCCATGGTAAAAACAGATTATTGTTTAGTTAACACTGAATAATTTAACAAATATATAAATTAAAAAAAAACTTTCTTTTATTTTTCGAGGTCAATATTATTAATATGTATAGATATTCTATCAAATATAAAATTTTTAAATCTACCAAATAAATCCGCCTTCGATTTTCTCGAAAACGAAAGCTCAAATTAAAAAAAATCATAACCCAAAATTGACTTTAAATGAAAGTTAAATTCATTCACAAGCTATACCGTTTATACCACGAGTTTCCGAACACCGTGCAAAACAACCTTTCTTTGTATAGGAAATGTTTCTTAAATGCGATTCGTAAAGCCAAAAGCCGTTCAAATCAAATTAGATTTAACAACAGCAAGTGAATGATAAACATTTATAAAAAATTTCAAAGTAAATACTTTACCAAAATAGTAGTTTCTGCAAATAAGTCATACCTTTTTACTAAGCTGTTTGTTTTACTGAATATTTCCGATTTCCGATTGCGTACGTGATGATGCGCGACATGAACGCACATTTGACGTTGTATTTTGACAAGTTCATTAATGTACAACTACCGCCCTCTAGCGACAAAAAAATGAAGAGATTTTGACAGTTTGAGAAAATCCGCTGGCATATAACAAGCGCTTAACGTATTTGCAAATGTTTTTAATGTGTGTATTCGACAGATTCTAATAATGCTCCTGTTCCAACAACAACTCTAGATGAAACTCTTGATATTTCACTGTGTACCATAAGTCTTTCTAATGTAATTACTAAAGTTAAATCCTTAGATATCCACAAATCTGCGGGTTCGGATAATATCCCAACAATATTTATCAAAGAATGTATAAAAACAATTGCTCTTCCATTATCCAAACTTTTTAATCTATCTTTATCCAGTGGAAGTTTTCCCTATAAGTGGAAAATTAGTTATCTGACTCCGATTTTCAAAAAGGGTGATAAAAGTGATGTTTGTTATTTCAGATCCATATGTATTCAATCCACCACACCGAAACTCTTTGAAAGCCTGATACTTGACAAACTTTTTACACAAATAAAAACTGTAATATCACCTGGCCAGTTTGGATTTATGCCAGGTAGAAGTACTCATTCCAACTCAATTAATTATGAAAATTTTATATCCAAAGCTTTTAAAGAAAAAAAACAAAGACTCTGTCTATACTGATTTTAGTAAAGCCTTTGATACAGTTTCTGATTTTGATTTTGATTCTGATTTTGAAATTAGGAAAGCTTGGTATACGTGGCAATATATTATCCTGGTTTAAAAGCTATCTTACTGGAAGACAACGAATTGTTAGAATAAAATCCTCCCCGTCGGAAAAAATTAATGCAACAAGTGGAGTTCCACAGGGTTCACACCTTGGCCCAATCTTATTTAGATTGTTTATAAATGATCTTACAAAAATATTTTATGATGTATCTATCTTATTTTTTGCTCATGACCTCAACATTTATAGAACTATTCAAAATATTTACCATTGCAACATTCTTCCAGACAATATCAATAACGTATTAATTTTGTGTAATGAAAATAGACTTTACTTAAATATCTCCAAATGTCAAATAGTTAGATTTTATCGAATATAAAATCCAGTGATTTTTTATTACAACATTGATAACAATGCTTTTGAGATATTAACACAAATCAAAGACTAAGGCATCACTTTTCAATCAAATCTTTCATTTGTTAACCACATAACAGAAATCTCTAATAAGGGCTTAAAAATCATGGGATTTATAACTAGGCTAACCAGAAATTTTAACAATATAACGTATATTAAATTGTTGTATTTTGCCTATGTAAGAAGTAAACATTAGTACAATTCTCCTGTCTGGAACCCACATTAAAATATACATGTACAAGTTGTTGAAGGAAAACAAAACAAATTCTTGCGTTTTATAAATTTTAAAATGAGTATTCCAGCAATTATGTTGAACTACTACACTCTGTAAGAACTTTCACTGACTTGGTATTTCTATATAAAATTCTAAATGATTTAGTTGATAGTCCGGTATTGCTAGAATTGGTAAGCTTCCGGATTCCACAACGTAATAATAGATTTCAGGATTTATTTCAGTGCAGAAATTTTAAGACTAACTACCATATGTATTAGTCTTTGCCCCGAATACTTATGGAGGGAAACAATTATACCAATTCAGTGTACATCTTCAATTTATCTTTAAAGAAATATAAAAATTTGGTAATGAAGCAATTCAGTTATGTACAATGAATAATGTATATTTCTTAATATCCTCATGTAAAAGCCCCGAAAAAGGGCGTTAATAAATAAATAAATAACATATCTTAACCCACGCCCGTGAGAAGGTATAGTAGGCGATGTCTGGTTTCAGACATACTAAACTATTTTATTTTTTGTTTGGCGTGCCCTAAGGGCAATGTCTGATTCCAGACCGACGGATTCCAGAAGGATTCTAGGTAGCAATTTTCCATTTAGCACATGTACAGGCTTCTTGTTATTTTTTACGGGTGCATTATTTTGTGTGTATTTTTGTCAGTTATTACACAGTTTTTTTTATTGCTCTTATCACTAGGTCACGTTATAGTTCATGCTATCAAATTTAAAAAAATACATGTTTGATGCTTTTTTTGCATTCAAACATCATTAAAGTCTCGGATTGATGTTCACAACAGAGGAGTCGCGGAGTACGGTACGAGAATGACATAAATACGACTATTTTGTTTTCCAGAATATCTTCTTAAAATCAAAATCTAATAGCAGTTCACATAAAATGGATCTTGTGACCTCAGATGTCAGTGTCATAAAATTAGAACCGGAGCCAATCCCTGAAGAAGAAAGTCCAGCATTATTGCAGTTCAAGATGGTCAAACAAGAGACAGAAGAAGCTACAACGATCGAGTGTAAACCAGAGCCTCTACCGGCAGAGGAACATAAGCAAGAAAGTGACGCATTCTCTGAAATAGATATTGACTTTCCTGATATTAAAAAAGAATGTTTGGTTCATCTTGAAAGGATCGACCAAAGTCTTGGTAAGCTATTAATTTATTACATATTTCTAATAAGCATTTACTTTGTGGCTCGTCATAATTTACAATAAAAGATATACATTTGTTTTACACCACTTTAATTTTAATTGTACTCTACCGGTTTCCGAAGCACCCTTCCTTCGTCAGGAGAATTTTAAACCGAAACCTGTAGAGTAAAATTAAAATTAAAGTGGTCTAAAACAAATTTACATCTTTTATTATTAATTTATTCTTCCAATGACTTCTCCCATCCAAGATTAGGAACAGCTCAGCAGAAACAAATTAAATCAGTAACTTCGGTTTTGATGCACCCTTCTTGATGCCTCGTCTTTTGTTCCATCTACCTAGACAGTGATTTGGTTTAATTTACTCTATGATTTGATTTACTCTAGAAAGTGATTTGGGTTATCTTTCTATTGGCATCTAGTTTTCGGCCATTCGATGTAGAACCTCGAATCTTCTCACCCTCATCTGTCCAAAGTATATTTACGCCTACATGGGTAGATTCACACTTTGTGTTTTCTTTTTTTAATCTTCCGTATCGATGCTGTACAAACTTTCTTGATATTTTCGTCATGAAGTAGAAAATATAACAACGAATTTTTCGGATTTCACGTAAATATACGAGTATAGTTTTCGCTCAAGGTTACAGAGATGCTGTGAATGAGCGACAATTAGGTGAAAGTGCATATATAAAATGATATTGAATTTGCTTTTAATCAATATAGCTTTACTAAATAACCACAACATATTTATTTTGTTTTTTTTTTCAGATATCGTTTCGTCGAAAATATCTGTTAGTGTTGCAAAAAATAACTTATTTTCCTGCCCAACTTGTACCTACCGGCCTAGGTGTAAAAGTGATCTGATTACGCATATTAGGATCCACACCATTGAAAAACCATTCTCCTGCTCTTAATGCACGTTCAAGTGCTCATATAATAGAAGAATGGTTTTACATACTAGAACCCACAATGGTGAGAAACCATTCTCGTGCTCGCAATGCACGTACAAGTGCTCTGAAAAAAGATTTATGGCTTATAATACTAGAACCCACACCGGTGAGAAACCATTCGAGTGCTCGAAATGCACATACAAATGCTATGATAAAAGAAATATGGTTTCACATAAGAAACACACCACCTTGCGAACATCGGTATTAATAGAGTGAAACAGTGGCTGGACAGTAATTTGCTTACATTAAACATATCTAAAACCAAATACATAACTTTCAGCGCTACTATTACAGGACAACCCAAAACACCTCACCAGCTCACAATACATAAAATTGACTGTAGTTTTGGAAATAATAACTCTCCATGTAATTGTGAAACTCTTGAATGTGTTAAATTTATTAAGTATCTTGGAATTATAATTGATAATAACCTGAAATGGAAATACCAAATAGAAAATTAAGCTAAAAGAGTGCGTTCACTGATTCACATATTCATTTCATTGCGGGAAATTTTAAAAACACACCACTTAAAAAATATATATTACGGACTATGTAATTCGATAATAACCTACGGCTGTATTGGATGGGGAGGTTCGGGAATAACAATATTAAACCCGCTATCAAAAGCACAGAAATCGATCTTACGAGTTATTATGAAGAAACCTTTCAGATATCCGAGCGACGCTCTCTACAGGGATTTTAATGTACTCGATGTTTGACAGAGTTACATAAAGAAGACAATAATCTATGCTCATAAAAATAAACATAAAAAGAAAACAATCGAACACCAACATCAAACCAGAAGCAAAGGCAGAAATGACCTTTATATTCCAACAAGTACCACAGCGGCTTTTCAAAAAATATTTTCATACCTGGGACCAAAATTATATAACAAAATTCCTTCGCAACTAAAACTGTGTGAAATGCCATCCTTTGGCCCAAAAATAACAAAATGGTTACTAGACTTAGGCAGGTTGGAGTCAGAAATACTGTTAAAAAATATTGTATGATAATTATGTGTTACAAGCGCCTGATTTATTTCTTAAGTCTTATAGTCTTATTTCGATGTTAAAAAATATTGTATGATAATTATGTGATACAAGCGCCTGATTTATTTATTCTGTTTACAAATTTAAATTTTTATTACAAATTTTTATTTTTATTTTATTTTATTTCATTTTAATTTTATTTCTATTATTTTAATTTTATTTTACGTTAAATAATAAGATGTTAAAAAATATTGTATGATAATTATGTGATACAAGCGCCTGATTTATTTCTAATGTTTACAAATGTAAATTTTTATTACAAATTTAAATTTTTATTTTTATTTTATTTTCTTTTATTTTTATTTTTATTTTTATTTTATTTCTATTATTTTCATATTATTTTACTGTTTATTTTATTATGTATTAAAATATAGTAATATAAAGGCTACACGTATCCTCGCTTTCACTCTTGTAATTTCTCAAAATAAATTGTATCGGTGATTTCACCATTAAGTATATTCACTGTCAATTTGACTGTCCTAGAACGGGAGACCTTCCTAGTTGGACAGTCAAAATCTATGCTGTAATATTTTTGTAACAAACAAATAAATAAAAAAATAAAACATACTCAAACCCACACCGGTGATAAAACTTTTTCGTGCTCAAAATACA
Source organism: Hesperophylax magnus (assembly GCA_026573805.1). Lineage (NCBI taxonomy): Eukaryota > Metazoa > Arthropoda > Insecta > Trichoptera > Limnephilidae > Hesperophylax > Hesperophylax magnus. The sequence continues at coordinate 791,667 of JAIUSX010000186.1, read as the reverse complement.
CGTACAGGAGCTCTAGAAAATACTCTATTCTTTCTCGTGCTCGAACTCACACCGGTGAGAAACAATTCTCATGCTTGGAATGCACGTACAAGAGCTCTACAAAATGCCAAATGGTTTATCATGCTAGAACCCACACCGGAGAAAAACCATTCTCCTGCTCAGATTGCACGTACAAGTGCTCTATAAAAAGCAATATGGTTTCACATACTCAAACCATTCTCGTGCTCGGAATGCACGTACAGGAGCTCTAGATAATCCTATATGGTTTCTCATGCCAGAACCCACACCAGTGAGAAACCATACTCGTGCTCGGATTGCACGTACAAGTGCTCTATTAAAAGCAATATGGTTTCACATACTCGAACCCACAGCGGTGAAAAACCATTCTCGTGCTCAGAATGCTCGTACAAGTCCTCTCATAAATGCAATTTGGTTTCACATACTCGAACCCACACCGGTGATAAACCTTTTTCGTGCTCCAAATGCACGTACAGGAGCTCCAGAAAATGCGAAATGGTTTCTCATGCTAGAACCCACACCGGTGAGAAACCATTATCGTGCTTGGAATGCACGTACAAGTGCTCTAATAAAAGCAATATGGTTCGTCATACTAGAACCCACATTGGAAAGAAACCAATCTCGTGCTCTGAATTCACGCACAAGTGCTCTGGTAAATAAAATATGGTTATTCATACTAGAACCCACACCGGTGAAAAACCATTCTTGTGCTTGGAATGCACGTACAAGTGCTATTAAAAAAGCTATTTAATTTTACATACTAGAACCCACACTGGAGAGAAACCATTTTCGTGCTCAAAATGCACGTAAAAGAGCTCATGAAAAAGCTATATGGTTTCTCATGCTAGAACCCACCCCGGTGAGAAACCATTCTCGTGCTCGTGAATGGCAATGGAAAGTAAATCTAGACAAAAAATCAACCCTTACTGGATCAAAAAATGGGAAAGCTGAATTTTTTCAAGTGATTAGTACCTTCTTGCAGAAAGTATTTTCACAAAAGTCCCTACTCTTCTTCTGGTGGCTTCCTCACCCGCGTTCCCTCAACCATTTAATTTGAGAGTTCTACCAAAGCCATTATATCTCATCAACTAAAACATGAATCAGTAAATTGTTTGCAGAGACGAAGTTCTTATAATATTACCTTAAAATATATATATTTTTTTTCATTTGCAATAGTAAAGACAATCTTTGCAGTGAAACAGTTGAGCGAAGGATTATGATGAAATACGAAAGTAAAAGTGCAAGAATGTATACGGTATTCATTCTTTAGTAAAAAATAAATAAATATAAATTTACTCGATAAACTGATAGACTTTTAAATAGTTCCATTTTAAACATATTACCCTCCACTCGACCTATGGTATTATTTTAGGTATAATACCTAATATGCAATCATGTAAAAAGATGTTCCGTACCTAAAGGATGGACGTCGTAGAAATAAAATATATTTTTAGTACATCGCAAAAATTTAGTAAATGCATCACGTAAAAAAATATATTTATGTAATTAAAACCTAAATCTATTCGTCAAGATATAAAACATATCAATGAATTAATCAAATTTATAAATGAGAGATTTTTTACAATCAATGTGGTAGATGTTACTGCGAGCGAAGTCAACAAAACTGTGTTTCGATTACCTCCTTATCATTGTGAGTTAACCCCGATTGAATTGGTGTGGTCAATGGTTAAACAGCACTTGAAAGTAAACAATACCTCCTTCAAAAGAAGTGACGTAAGACGACTCATGAAAGAAGGTATGTAAAAAGTTACACCAGAGCATTGGAGTAACTTTGTTCGACATATTATTGGTTTCGAAAAAAAATTTTGGAATATCGATCAGATTGTTGATGAACTCGAGGACGATAATAATAATTCGTTAGCTTTTGACATTTCAAATGGATCATCTGAGGAACATTTTTTTTTCAATCGCAATGATATTTTCAACTTTGGATTTATTTCTTAGCCGATTTGATAAATCTGATGCCAAATAAAGTACAATATATTTGGTGATACTATCATCATCATTATTTGAATGTATAAAATGTTAAATTTGTCGGTAGACAAGTAAAATAAAATAATTAATTTGTTGAAACAGTGGGTCTGAATGTGTTAACGCTCGTCCTTGAAGAAGCGCGGAGAGGGGGCGGAGACATGCGCGTCTACGGGTTGTTCTAATGTTGGACCAAGAATAGTCGTGCGTAAATGGAACGCAAATATTTGTAGGAACTTAACCATAACTAAGAGTATCATGTATAATTAGCATACTACCTGTATTTCGCATTTTTTCGCTTAATATTAGAGTCAGGATCAGTGATTTGGAACCCGTCACATTATGTTAAGGTTGGTTTTCTAAAGCTGTTAGATTTAGAGCTCTACTAATAAATAAACAATCTTACAGTATGATGAACGATTGCAGCGTAGTCATATTATTCTTGTACCGTTTCATGCTCTAATCTGTTTTGTCTATGGTTTTATTTGTCTTTGACATCTTTTTACCCATGGACCTATCTGTCATCACACGTCTCGCAAGTTTCGATTAGTTTTTTAATAATTATTAAATTAGAAAAATACCCGCAACTGGCGATTCATGCTCGTCAACACACATACGAATGTGCAAATATATAATGAGATGTCTAATTCTAACCAATCAGTCGTAGCGGTAAGCGCAATTACTTTTAAGTTGTGACCTCATGAGCCATTTATTCAATTCACAATCACAACAGGGATTCAAACTCTGATACCGGTTGATTGGATCTAATTCCTACGTTTGGTACCCACATCTAGTCATAAAAAATAATCCACATCTCAAAAAAACGTAGTTGAGACCCGGTATATCAGTAGCTCCGTATCCTCACAGTACGATGTGCATCACTCATATTTAAGCAGACAAAATCGGCGGCTCAATCCTTGAGCCGCAAAGCACGTCCATTTAAGGACGACAAGCCGATTGCAGTGACACTTCTTAAGTAGACATTTACATAAATAATACCTGATTTCTTCGTATCACATAAATTTACGTACATTGCCTACTTTTATCATTATCAAATTGGATGCCTCATTGAGCTCAAACTCATTCTAAAACCGTCCGGTGAGGTATATAAAAGTTTTTAAAAGTTCTTATGTGGCAACAGTTTGTGTTCAGCGGATATTTTGTCATAATTTCATTAATAGTACCCTGACTCCAGAAAACGAATTCTATTCCTAATTAAGTATCCTTGCACGTAGGACCATTAACTCGTTAATTAAACCGGCGTAGAATAAACTGCGTTTGGTGACATTTCGAAACATCGCGAAGACAGTTCACAAGAGTTTAGTTTTGCAAAGGAAAATGAAATATATACCTCTTTTGAAATTAAATTTTTACAAAATGTGAAATTTTGGTGATATCTGTTCTTATAACATATATACGGATTTCGTAAGCTCGACATTCCAACCAAACCGCGCTTAACCCTTTCATTCCCAGTATTAATTCAAATTAACACGAGCTTTGTGTTTCTTTACCGTCACGGTAGTGATTTAGAAAAGCCATTTTTTTTTTCTTATAGTTTGTAATCTTTTCTGTGACGTATATTTTTTCCGCTCTATTGAAATCCTTATTCCCACCACAAACCCGATAAATATTTTGACATCTGCTGATTGTGAGTTTCATCGAATTTCTGTCCTCATCGATTACTTCATTTTAGGTGAGATATCAATATTTTCTACTCGAATTACAAATATTTTAATACATAAAAACGTGTTCTATAATAATAACAACTGTTCAATTCACTGTTCACAGTCATTTGCCAGAAAATCGTAAATGAATTTTCTACGTCCATTCAAATTAACACTGGTAGTGACGTACATATTTTTTGATTAGAATGGTGAATTTTTAAAGATAATTATCCTAGTTTATTTCTGAATGAATTTTTGTTATAATGTTATTTGTTTCAAACCCCAGAGATTAGCACTACATTGTAAATGTGCATTTTTGACATGAAACATTTATTTGTATTACTTTTGGGTAATGTGTATTTTACCCTACTATTTAAAAAATTTCCAGTGACATCCAATGTTAATCTTAATCAATAATAGGATAATTTCTAAAAACAAAAACAAAAATTAAATACCACAAATTTTTAAATCATTTTTTTGAGTTAACATCAAGCATTTCATATTTCATAAATGTGGAAACAATAATGCGGGTGTGAAAGGGTTATAAGCAACCGATATTTTCAAGCATAATGATTTGACGTAGAAGAACTTCACACACCTTTTTACATGTGATAAGTATAACAAAAGTATTAGGCAAATTAAACTCAGGATCGTGGATCGAGACAATACTGTTTTCAGTCAGAGGGGCGAGGATTTCATTTCCTTTATTAATGAAATCGCGACGACATTATACATGAGTTTGGTTTTGCAAAAAAAACTATACACGTTTCTATATTAAAATCTTATTTGTTAAAACAAAAATATGTTGGTGATATCTATAGAACTTATATACGGATTATGTGCTTAACCGCGTTAAAAAGCCACTGATATACCGAGCGTCAGACCCGTATTTGTACTGGAAATCCGCTTAACTGGCATATCATACATACAAGTATTTAAAGACCACCTAACTAGATAGTATAACAATAATCAACCTTTAGAAAAATAAACTTAATTATTATTAATGTTTGCAAAACCTGTCCATAAACAAGCTTATTGCATTTTTTTGTATTTTATGGGTGTATTATTTTCAATATATTTTTATGTTATTAAGTGCTCCTCTCACTAGGTAAAATTATATTTCTTGCTATCGAATTGTTAAGAATTATAATCTTGAAGTATTTTTCCATTCAAACTTCAATAAAGTCCATTGTCTAGTTATGGCATGTCTACGATTACTTCGTTTTCCAGAATATCATGCTAAAATCAGAATCCAATTGCAGTTTACTTGAAATGGATCTCGTGACATCAGATGTCGGTGTCATAAAGTCAGAACCGGACACAATCCCTCAAGACGAAAGTCCAACATCACCGTTTGAATCACTATTGCCGTTCGGGACTGTCAAACAGGAGACAGATGAAGCTACTGCGATCGAGTGTGACCCAGATACTCTAGTGGTAGAAGAAGTATTCTCGGAAATAGATATTGATTATCCTGACATTAAAAAGGAATCTTTCGTTCATCTTGAAAGGATCGACCAAAGTCTTGGTAAGCTATTCACTTATTCTTCCGCTGACCTCTCCTATCGAACATTAGTTTACCCCGCAAACTGCCGCCCCGAAAAGCTCAGGAGAAATAAAACAAACCGGTAACTTCGGTTTCGATACGTATCACCGCTAGAATGTGATTTGGTTTTGATGATCTTCAGTTGGAATTCCTAATTTAAAATAATGAATCTCAGGAACTTATACTGCACTCTCTCAATTTTTAGTTGGAGAATCTTATAAAAGGGAGCCCAGATTATTGCATTATTCTAAAGATTACTTCTCACCAAACCAATGAATAGCAATTTAAAGAAGTTTATTAATTTTAAATCTTTCACCGTTCTCAAAATAAACCATAAACATTTAATGGCCTTGTTAGTTATTTCATTTATATGAGGAATAAAATATAATGCACTGTCAAAATCAATCCCAAGGTCCTTAATTTGCTCTTCTCTTTTTAGAAAAAAAATTGTTAATGCTATATTGATGCAATATGGGATTTTTAATTCGGGCAAAAGTTATTGTTTGACATTTTTCGATGTAAAGAAACAGTTCATTACGGGTGCATCAATCTTGTAGCCTCATAAGATTTAATTGTAATACGTGACAGTCATGGAGATTAGTAATAGTTTTGTAAATTAAGATCGTCTGCATATATGAGTATTATAATATATATGGAGTTATAACTCATTCAAAAACCGTAGTTATGTTGTTGATAAACCACAAAATTAATACTGGACCCGAATGTGACCCCTGTTGAACACCGGTGTAAATTTGAAATTACTGTGAACTATGTTAGTAGAGTTTGACTGATATTTTTCCGGTTTTTCCAAGGATTCTTAGTTTATGTATGGGAATTTTATGTGAGATTTGGTCGAAGGCTTTACTTAAGTCAGTATACACCACGTCTGTTTGAAGACGCTTGTTCACGTTGTTAAAAAGTTATTCCTTATATATGATTAAATTTATAAGAGTCTATCTTTTGCCATGAAACCATGTTGTCGATGGGAAATCACTTTATTTAGCTCAAGCGATAGTTTTAAGAGAAGAACGGATTCGAATAATTTAGGGATTGAAGACTGTATACATATAGGTTTATAGTTAGAAATATCTGATTATTGACCTTTTTTAAATATTGGACACAGAAAACTTATTTTCCAATGTTTCGGTAAGGAAACACTTTTTAAAAATGAGTTAACAAGTTTTGTGAGAGGAGAAGTTAAGACTGATAAACATTTGGATAAGAATATTATAGAATTGTTATCGGGGCCTGCCGATTTGTTTAGATCAAGGGATTTTGGTTTAGTTCTAATATCATTTTCTTCAAATATAAATCGATTTAACTCGATCTTATTTTTTATTTATACCTGTTGTATTGTCGAACAATAGAGAATTATTTGAAGTATCATAGACTTAGCTGAATAATTCAGGAAACAGATTCATGACTTCTTGGGGGTTATCGGCCATTTAATTATCTAAATCATGTTTGAGGGTATACTTGAAACATTGTTATTAAGCATGTTTGAAAATGTATAAATGTTCGGATAACTGACAGAAGTCAATTCTTCGCAGTTACCGATGCATTTTTTGTAACATAACTTCTACATTTTTTGGTAATCTTTCTTAGTTCGCAAAATTTTGCATAATCATTAGCTTTATGGGCAATTTTTAGTCTCTTATTACTCTAATAAGGTCGTTACTAAACCATTTTGAGTATTTATGCAAAATAATTTTAGACACGGGTAAATACAGATCGATAGCATTATTAGGAATAATTTAAAATTTATTTACCATTTCATTGACGTTTTCTTCAAAGTCCAAAAATTCCAAGGAGTAGAAGACAAATGTTTGATAATTTGACTATAGTGTGTTTCAATATTCCCAGGGGTTCCCAACCTTTTTGTACTCTAGAGCACCTTCTAAAATATCGGTAGGGTGGTGGGCACCACCTATTTTTAATCGACAAACTCGGGGCAGCAATCGCAATCAAAATGACATAAGTGACCAGCTCAGGTACGGGGGCTCCATCGAAGCCAGAGTAAAATTGGCCTCTCATAAGCTGGGCGTACTGTACAGGGCCCGCAGATACTTTAATAGTACACAACTGCTGACCCTGTACAAATCGCAAGTGCGCCCTACTGTCGAATTTGGCAGCCATCTCTGGTCCGGAACCCCAAAATACCTGTAAAAAACCCTTGACTCTGTGCAGAAACGGGCGGTCCGTTTGATAGATTCCCCAATCTTAACAAACGGACTGCAATCTTTAGAGCACAGGCGTCAGGTAGGTATGCTGTCCTTGTTCTATCGGTATTACAATGGAAGATGCTCTGAGGAACTAGCGTCATTGATCCCTTCGGCACCGGTGCGTAGTCGGGATACACGCCAAACGCGTGCCCAACATTTGTACACAGTTGACACTTGTCACATGAGAACGGGTCGCTTCTACGATTCGTTCTTAAGTTCAACAGCTCGGCTGTGGAACGAACTGCCGGCCTCTGTGTTTCCTCCCTCCTACAACATGGGACTCTTCAAGACCCATGTTCACTCCTTCCTCTCCACAAAAAAACCCTCCACACAGCATCCCCAAAGATGACATAGGCCCTGAGGGAAATTATTTTCTTCAGGGCCTCCTGTGTGGAGTTAATATAAAAAAATATATATGTTTCTTGCCTAGTAATATTTTCTGCCACTTTGCTTCTGGAAATTCGACCTTTTTTCCTCTCGGTTCGTCAACATTCCTTTTACGCAATCTGTAAATTTTTAGAACTAGGTTTGTTGTTGAAATTTCAATATCAACATTTTTTTCTTGACAGATGTTATGTTTTGCTGTCGAATAACAACGATATTATTATTAATTATTTCTGTGTTTTCAGATTTTGTTTTATCGAAAATATCTGTTAGTGATACAAAACACCCGAATGAAAAAAAGTCTCTCTCAAGAAAAAACTTATTTTCGTGCCCAACTTGTACCTACAGGGCTAGGAACAAAAGTGTTCTGATTACGCATATTAGAACACACACCGGCGAAAAACCATTCTCGTGCTCGATATGCACCTACAAAAGCTCTACAAAATGGTATATGCTTTCTCATGAAAGAACCCACACCGATGAGAAACCATTCTCGTGCTCGGAATGCACGTACAAGTGCTTTCAAAAAAGCAATATGGTTTCACATACTAGAACCCACACCGGTGTTAAACCTTTCTCGTGCTCAAAATGCCCTTACAGGAGCTATAGAAAATACCATATTGTTTCTCATGCTAGAATCCACACTGGTGAGAAACCATTCTCGTGCTCGGAATGCACGTTCAAGTGCTCTAATAATAGAAGTATGGTTTTACATACTAGAACCCACACAGGAGAGAAACCATTCTGGTGCTCGGAATGCACGTACAAGTGCTCTCTTAAAAGCAATATGGTTTCACATACTCGATCCCACACCGGTGAGAAACCATTTTCATGCTCGGAATGCACATACAAGTGCTCTCATAAAAGCAGTTTGATTTCACATACTAGAACCCACACTGGAGAGAAACCATTCTCGTGCACGGAATGCACGTACAAGTGCTTTCGTAAAAGCCATATGGTTTCACATACTCGATCCCACACCGGTGAGAAACCATTCTCATGCTCGGAATGCACATACAAGTGCTCTCATAAAAGCAGTTTGATTTCACATACTAGAACCCACACTGGAGAGAAACCATTCTCGTGCACGGAATGCACGTACAAGTGCTCATACAAAATCAATATGCTTTCACATTCTAGAACCCACACTGGAGAGAAACCATTCTCGTGCTCGAAATGCACGTATAAGTGCTCTATTAAAAGCCACATGGTTCGTCATAATATAACCCACACTTGAAAAAAACCATTCTCGTTCTCTGAATTTACGCACAAGTGCTCTGTTAAAAGAAATCTGGTTATTCATACTAGAACCCACACCGGTGAAAAACCATTCGTGCTTGGAATGCACGAACAGGTGCTCTGATAAAAGCAATATGATTTTACATACTAGAACCCACAGTGCAGAGAAACCATTCTCGTGCTCGGAATGCAAGTGATTGGCAATTTAATGACAATAATAGTGTTTTTGCGCCATATGTTCAAAAAAATTGCTCTTTTTAGAAATTTCTCATGGTTGGATGAAATTTTTAGTTTGATAGTTTTATTTTGAAAAGCCAAAAGTTTTAGTTTGTATTGAAATTCGTAAAATAATTAAGTAGTATTTGTTTTAGTATGTATTGAAGTATTTGTTTTAGTATGTATTTAGTATGTATTAAGTAGTATTTATTTTAGTATGTATTGTCATAGTATTTGTTTTAGTATGTATTAAAATTCGTAAAATAATTAAATTAAATTTTTTATTGTCAATGTACAAGACACAGAGATATATTATACATAAAACATATCAGGTCCATTTGCATGACTGGCTTTATTGCAACGGATGGTGAAGATTAATATCCCAGTCAATCTAGACAAAAAATCGACCCTAACTGGACAAAACTAGAAAAAAGCTGAATTTTCGCAGGTGAGTAGTACCTCCTCCAGGAAGTATTTTCACAAAAGTCCCTACTCTTCCCACAATTTGTTCCTCACCTGCGCTCCCCCACCCATTTAATTTGAGGTTTCTACTAAAGCCATCATATCTCCTTAACTAAACAATGTATCAGTAAATTGTTTCCATTAAGAAACTTCTTATAAAATTACCTTAAAATAATGTAATTTTTTCATCTGCAATACTTAAGACATTCTGTGCAGTGAAACAGTTGAGCGCGGGGTTATGAGTAAATACGAAGGTAAAAAGTGCAAGAATGGATACGATATTCCATCACGTTGATGTTCTCCCTCCCACTTCTATATTCCTGTAAATATACTGTAACTCTGGTTTTGATTTTATATGTTTTTATAAACTCGATGAAGTTTCAGGGTGAACCGAAACCGGTTGATTTTATATGTTGAAAATATATGCAATAAAGTAGTTTTAAAAATTAAGTTATTTTCAATGTAATTTTGTTTATTCACAAAGTGTTTGCTACATATGAAAATTTATTTAATTATAAATCACTCCGTAAATTCGTACTAAATCTTATATTTCTATTTTTGAAACTGACAATTCATGGTGGAATTCCATTATAATAAAACAAATATGAAACTTTTTTCCATTTTAATTCTACTGACCGTAACCGGTTTTAGCTCGTTAAAGCCATCTTCAGACTGGTACAAATTATTCTTAGTCCTCGGTTTAAAAACATAAAATATGGGGGAGGGGGAGAGGGGTGGTCTACAAGGGTTTTTAATCGATTATATTAATTACATATGTTACTAAGTCGTTTTAGACTGTCGATATCTAATTATTTTTGTATTTCCAGTAGGCTTATTTATTTTTATTTTTATTAGGTACAATATTTTTTACAATTCAAGGTTTTCAGTAATGTAGGCCTCACTGGGTGGCTTGCCCGTGCAGAGGCCTTCATTTTATAATATAGAAAAAACTACATAATACATTTAATGAGAAAAATTATACATTTAAAATTAAAAATACATAATAATATATTTAAAATTTAAAAAAAAAAAAAATAGTACATTGAAAATAATCTTGTGTGTTTGTGAGTGATGTGTGTTTATATTGGTTTTGTGTGTTACGTGTAGGTTTTATTTTTATTCTATGCTATGAAATTTTGGTAATATTGTCTTTTTTGTTCTTCAATCCATTTTGTAATTTTGTGTGTGAATTTATTTTTATTTTCCTCAATTTTAATTTCAAGTTTTAAACTGTTGAAAGCTTTTATTGCGTGGTATTGGTAGTGTCTTTGTCCAAAGCTTGAATTTACTGTCGGAGTTTTTATGTTTTCTTTGTATGCTTGTCTAACTGGTCTGTTAGTGTTATTTTGTGTATGTTGAAATTTATTTTTTTTGTCAAAAATGTAGTTTAGTAGTGTTTTAACGTATAATTGGCGTATATCTAGTACGTCACAGCTGTTGAATATTTGGTCTGTATCAGTCAGTCTATGTTTTTTTAGTATTACCTTTAAGATCGTTTTCTGTGCGGTTTCTATGTAATTGATAGCCGAGTTTGTTGCTCCTCCCCAAGCAATAATTCCATATTCTATTATTGATTGGCAAAGTGCAAAATATATTGTTTTCAATTGTTTTATCTTATATATGTTTCTTATGTTTAGGAAAATGTGTATTGTTTTGAGAAGTTTATTTGTGATTTGTTTGATGTGAGGTGTCCATCTAAGGTTATGGTCAATTACGATTCCTAGATACTTTATTTGTTCTGTTTTTTCTAGAGGAGGGCAATCGCAGATGTTGGTGTTTAAACATTCGTGTATTTTTATGGTGTTTGTGTTGTTTTTTGGCTGTCCCGTGCTATTTATACTGTATGTTGTGAATTTTGTCTTTGATATGTTAAGTGTAAGTATGTTTGAGTCCAGCCATGTTTTCACTTGCGAGATTCCCAAATTCGCTATGTTATATACATTATTCCAATCCTTAGATTTGAAGAGTAAAACTGTGTCATCAGCATAGCTAACTATTTCACCGTCTATTTTCATGCTGCAAAGTTCATTTATGTAAATAGTAAAAAGAACGGGCCCTAGTATGCTTCCTTGTGGAACTCCATATGTAATCGGCAGTGGTTTACTAGTATGGTTGTTAATTTTGACTTGTTGTGTTCTATTACTCATATAACTTTTTAATAGTTAAAGTTCCTTGCCTTTGATACCCTTGTTTTCTATTTTTTTTTAAAGTTAATTCTGGCAGATTGAGTCAAAGGCTTTAGCTAAATCTAGATATATAGCTATGCATTTGTACCCTTGATCTAAGTTGCTATATATATAATCTATTGTACGTGCCAAAGCTTCTTACAAGGGGGTTGTAGTTTGCTTCGATATTGTTCAGGGAAAAACCTTACAAGTAATATGAATTATTAATGACCGAATTTTATGGTCGAATCGTTATTATGATATATGGGATTTCTGTTAATTATTTTTTATTGTATTTTGAAGGGATGTGTTTACATTGGTATAGGGATGGTCATTATATAAACTATATACATATTTTAATTTCGGAATTATTATGCAAATTTTAATGGATTCAAAAGCGGAGACTTAACAGATGATTATAATTGCTTATTCATTACAATTTTTTTAGTGAAGCGGGTAATTTCAAAGGATTCTAGTCTATCAAGTTTATGACCTGTATTAAGAGTATGGAGAATTTTAACTTCTCTGTCTTTATCAAACGAATGTTTGTTTTATAATGTGGAAGCATCAGACTTGCGTCTGATGTAAGATTATTTTTTGATTTTCTAGATACTTATTTTCCATGAAGGGGTGAATCATTTAAATTTAGAGAATTTAATGTTAATTTTCTTTATACAAATAGAACGGTGTCATATGAGCCTCACATTTTTTACCTCATATGGGTGTTTAAAATGTTACCTGGCTATTGTAGACTTAGAGCCTTTGTGTTTTCTCGGTAGGGAAAAAAATTGTTACCTTAATACCCTAATAATCTAAGGTTGATTTGATTTTTGATTTTATGGATTCTTTCGTAATCCTCTAACTAGCAAGGGCTTATAACAATACCCTTTTATTTTTCTAACTTACTAGTACTGCGGCCCATTTGGCCTTACTACTATTACCATCAGAATGTTGTACTTACTTGTCTGAATTTACCTTACTTTAATGAGTTTTATGAGGAAAATTCTTAACTGGATTAAAAACCTTATACAAATGACAGGGAAAAGAAAAAACAATAAGTTCCGAACGTTTTACTCTACTTTAAACACAAGGACTTTTCAAAACATTAAGTCAATTAAATTACTCTACTGCTCTCTTGTGAGATCGCACCTAGAATATAGCGGTAAGAATAAGCCGTAAAGCCCTAGGCCGTAGAAGTTGGAAGATAGGAAACCTGTGTATCCGTTTATAATAGATGGCAATAATCTCTTATTTTTTTCCATAACCGAAAAGATGGTCCAACTTTATCTTTTACGGTTACGGATTACAGAAAGCTGGGATATATACCGAGATTTATGTATTTTCGATCGATACTCTATGGTATCTACTATTGGACAAGAGTGGTTTATTCATGTATTTGACAATCGAACATGAAACGAATACTAAAAGATATTATCACTTACAATAATTTGATAACTAGTCTATGTTCCGGACTTAAAGGCTCACGTCTGCTTCGTTTTACTAATTTGTGTTGTAGAAGTCATAAAAATTTATAGAAATTGGTCTGCGACATTCTTGTATATTTCTTAAATTGATCGTTGTCTACTGTCGCCATGTCTTTAAACAAATTATGGAAATGTCCTGTTTTCTTCCTTTTATGATTAATGGGACGCACACTCCAATGTCGTTTTTTCCTTATTTTTTTCGTCAACTGTGCATTTTCATCTCCTATTGCAGCGTAAATGACAAAAACATTCCACATGCAACAATATCTGATGAATCCATCGTTTCAATATTTATTTATATAAAACAATTATAATTTTATAAGATGGAGGAAGAATATACTCTCTGCTCTCGGTAGACATATACAAGCGACAGCGTCATAGTCACTTCTATGGACGTATTCTATTCTATTCCTATTCCAATTATAAACGATGATCTAAAATATTACGGATTACGGCACCGGCCTATTCTTACCGCTTATTCCTATTATAAACGGGCCTTTACTTACACCGCTTGGAGAAAGTACAAAGAAAATTTCTTCGATACGTTCAATTCAAATTGAGACAGCCTTTAATTGATTATCTGCTACAATACATTAATGTCTAGTCTAAATCTACCACTTCTTTCTACCCGGCGAACTATTGATGACATTCTTATACTTTTTAAATAACTGAACAATTTCATAGACTGCCCTCAAATGTTAAGTGTTATAAATGTTCGTGTCCCTGTTAAATCAACTCGACTCCACCACCTTTTCCACAGTCACAATCATAGCACTAACTATTTGTATCATTCACTGTTGGCGCGTTTTTACCGCACTGCCAACACGGATACAGACCTTTTTGATATTTCCAAAACCTCACCGTCTTGCATCAAGGAAAAAATACTTGGTTGTGAATGTAACTGATATGTTTGTGAAATGTTAAATTTCTGTTTGTACTGCATCATACTGACATGTTCTTCTTTATGTGTAACATATGTATGGTGTTCTTTTACATATACATTCCACATATATACATATATGTGAAATGTATATTTATAGCATCTATATAAACTGCTTGCTTCAGATGTCTTAGGTATAGTGTTGGTTAACGGATGTATTATTTTAATGAAAAATGTTATTTTTAATTGTCAAGTCTCTGACAGCCCTGAATTGTTGAAGCTACTTTGCCATACACTCCGGCCATAGTGGTCAAGTGGAGATAAATTTGATTGGAGCAATAAACTCACTACTATTTGCGCTACTATAATATTTTGCTAGATTACATCTGTTGGCAAGTCACCTTTTCTGTATATTTTTTATCCTGTTAAATGAAGTGTTTTCTATTATTGTAGCATTCTATGCCTTAAGAAAATTTCAGCTGTATCACATTCAATGTCGTTTTGTATACATATTGTTGTGTTCTTAAATGTAATACTAATATTCGCCTATGTACCACTGTGTACTTATAATCTCATGTACACATTATTGTAAAAGCTTTTTATGGCGCTTAGTAAATAAATAAATAAAAAATAAATTATGATTTACTGAATGTAAGTTTATCATTTTTTCATCGGTCCTGCATATCTACATGATAGGAAAAAAACGTTTGGGAGAATAACATTTTGTAACACTAAAAAGGATACATTGTCAATAATAATCTTCTTCTTCTTCTATTTCTTCGATGTCGCTGTCATCATTCTCAAGGAACTTCATGATGAGGTGTTTGGGCATCCTATGTTTGTAGTTGAAAGCGAGATCCGTTGGCGAGTTGTAATTACCCAGCGCTTTAAATAACGGATTATCCGGATTTAGTCATTTGTTGTGGTGAAGTGTGGCCAAGATGTATTATACTCGCAGTATTTAATTAAAGCATCTGAAACATTTCTAGGCGACCAAATTTTCAAACCAAAAACACATGATTTTGCATTACTACGTTCATGCCGTTAACGTATTAAGGCAAAGTTTAACGCTAAATCACTATTTTGACTAATCTTTATAATGAATTGGTGTATACTATGAATACCAAAAATATAATTTAGATAATTTGAAGGTTTTCCTATCGTTTCGCTTGAGTTGAATACAAATAAATAAATAAAATACTCAATGAAAAATATAAATGTAAACTACTAAAAAAAATATATTTTCAAAAGAAATATATGAACGCATAATGAAAACAAATTAAAAAAAATTCAGTATTATATTGTAATGTATTAAATTCAACGGCCAACGGAAGACAGGAAACCCCGCACCCCCGCTCTCTCCCGGACCCCCGCAAACACGTGCCACCAAATATTCAACGGCAAATACAATAGAATTCGGACAGGAAACCCCTCCACACCGCTCTCTCCCGGACCGTCGCTAGGGAGCCATACGCACGTAGGCCATCGAGACTATAAAAACAAAGAAATGCACCCGTTAACGACAGTTAAGCACAAAACCCCGAGGAAGTAGGTCACGCGGAGTCGCAGCGATATTTCGACTAGCGCGCGAATTCTAGATCATACGATGTATTCACAACACAACTCCCGCGCAAAATAACAATAGACCAGTACGGCTTTCCAACAACGAGTGCAATTGAACTCAAGACAAGTGCTCAAACGGTACAAGTAGTAACAAGCTTGTGCAGTGATGAACATTTTAGAAATACCTAACTAGTCGGACCTCCCGGGCACAGTGCGAGACAATCCAGCCTGCGGCTTCAACACCGGGCTATGGTAGCCTTAGGCGCCGCTACACCACACCACGAGTTTAACGCCGGGCTAAGGTAGCCCTAGGCGCCGCCACACCACATCACGGGTCCAACACCAATCGACTACAGCTACCAAGTAATGTACCACGGATTCCCCCCTTTACGTCGTTAACATTCTTAAACGGTAGTAGAGCCAAACTAGGTAGGGTCTGTACTTGTATACCTGTCCATAAAATCAACAATATATGTATACTTCAATGACAAAAATCACATGTTTCTTTTAAACAAACCTATCCAATACAATGATGCTGGGTTGAGGACCGCACCCCTGAAAGACCGAGCGTAGCCGCGGAGCAATTGAGTCACCCAATTCAAAGGTAAGCCAGTAAGGTTTCCAGAGGTAAGAACAAATATTAAAACGTTACAATATCTAAGATTATCTGTGACAGTTTCACTTGATTAACTATTTTGCTTTCTTATAAAATTATTTACAAAATAAATAAAAACCAGTTTTTTGCTTGAAATCGAACATTTCTAGACTCAAGTTTGTCAAGCGATTTTAATGCCTATTACCTACAATATATGGTAAACCAAAAATATACACATTTTTGGCTTGTAGCTTCCTCTTAAGGAACAAAACGCATTTTCAATAATTTTAGGAGCTTCTAACTTTGCGATTTTTTTGTCGATGGAATTTCATTTAATTAACGTTCTGGCATAACAAATGAATAAAAATTATCTTAAAAAATTTACGTATATTTTTTCCGGAACCTTAAAACTTAAGGAGTTAACGAGAAATCAAAGTATACAAACCTAGATTTTGACAATTTTATTCAGGAATAATCAATTTGTGGTGCAGTTTTCCTCTTTCGCTCAGTTTTAGAAGGGGTATGATCGACAGTGACAGCAAAAATTTGTTAAATAACTACTATTCAATTTTCTCGACGCCAACCTTGCGTTTCCTCTTGAACAAATACATTTATAAAAAAATTGTGCTGGTTCTAAAGTGGATTCATGGTCAAATAGAAATTATAATTTATTCTATTTATATATTAAACAACTAGATTAGGACATTACAAACACAGATACAATTACATATTATTACCAACTTTTACAAAGGTTTATTATTTATTTATTTATTCATTTTCGGGAAACCGACAGTTTACATTTAATCAGTTTGTACATCAGTATTATATAGTAAAATAAAACCAATTATTTCCTCCTTGTGACTTCAACTGAGACAGCATAATATGGAATAAATTATTTAAATTTGTGAGAAAGGAATATGAATTAAAAAAATTATACATAACAAAAGATTATATAAAACGAAAAATTTACAAAACAATACATTTATTGCCATGGAGAGAGGTTGTAGATATATAACAAATCATAATAGAGATATAAACAATAGAGACATAAACATTATTCACAAACAATCAAAGAAATATTTTTTTATGGACCTCTTGTATTTGGTAATTTCGCAACTGAAAATGTCAACCTTGGATAATACGCTAGTGTAATTATTGCATAGTCTGTTCAGGTCAGAATTCTGCTTTGAGTTCCTTTTGCTTTGATCAACCCTGAACAGGACACAAGAGCGTGTTGAACGCGCAGGTACATTGAATCTAATATACATTCTGGAACATCGAAAATCTATTTATTTAGGATACATAGCTACTGACTAACTAACTAACTAACTAACCATCACCGCAAGACCGACATTTACTTCGTATATTAACTGTTGTAATGTCATCTGATAGCGACCAAGAATGTATTGTTATGGACATTGGGTTTATTTGGGCTTCCTATAGTTGAATTAATTCAATCAAATTTGTGAGGAGGATTTGGGTACCGCCGCCCTGGGCACCATTTATGGGATAACCAACACCTCTGCCATAAGTCACATTAAGTGGTTCGTTACGTTTTGTGACTAAGTGCCCTGGTTCATCGGGTGAGGTGTGTTCAGGATACGCCTGCCCACCAGCTGCGTTGTATGCCAGATCGGGAGAGGTTGGTTTGGGAGACCCTTTCACCTCTCCAATTGATCTCTCACTCCGTCACTCCTGGACACACTGATTCCCTAGATTCTTACTTCCTCTGCCTCCTTTCATTAAAAATTATATTTTTTTATAATAATTAAAACAAAATAACTTTGTTTGAATACCACTTTATTGTATACATGATTTTATTTTTTTTATCTCGAGTGCGAGTGTTTCTAAATTTAGAAGCACTCGAGATAAAAAAATTCCCTTAATGTCAATAAAATCAATTTATTAAATAAATAATAAGATTTAACAAACAGCCCCATTTAAAATATATTTCCATTCCCTGCACCTATGTTTACCCCCTCTTTCTAATCTAAGTTTCCCACCCCACCAAAGTTGATGTTCTCTCTCCCTCTTCCAGCTTAACTATAAGTACCCATACACCTCTGTAATTAATTTAATATGTTTTTATTATGAAGGTTCGGGTTGAACTGAAACCAGTTGGTTATAAATATATACAATAAAGTGGTATTCAAACAAAGTTATTTTATTATAATTATGTATACCCACAAAGTGTTTGCTACAAGTAAAAAAAAATTATTTTATTATTTGATACAACATTTTTTACATTTCAAAGTTTTCCAGTAATGTTGGCCTCACTGGGTGACTTGCCCGTGCTGAGGCCTTCATTTTATAATATGAAAATAATTTAATCTACATATTTAAAGAGAATATAATACATTTAATATATAATCTTGTGTGTTTGTGAGTGATGTGTGTTTATATTGGTTTTGTGTTACGTGTATGTTTTATTTTTATTTTATGCTATGACATTTTGGTAATATTGTCTTTTTTGTTCTTTAATCCCTTTTGTAATTTTGTGTGTGAATTTATTTTTATTTTCCTCACTTAATTTCAAGTTTTACACTGTTGAAAGCTTTTATAGCATGGTATTGGTAGTGTCTTTGTCCAAAGCTTGAATTAACTGTCGGAGTTTTTATGTTTTCTTTGTACGCTTGTCTAACTGGTCTGTTAGTGTTATTTTGTGTAAGTTGAAATTTATTTTTTTTTTGTCAAAAATGTAGTTTAGTAGCGTTTTAACGTATAATTGGCGTATATCTAGTACGTCACAGCTGTTGAATATTTGGTCTGTATCAGTCAGTCTAGGTTTTTTTAGTATTACATTTAAGATCGTTTTCTGTGCGGTTTCTATGTAATTGATTGCCGAGTTTGTTGCCCCTCCCCAAGCAATAATTCCATATTCTAGTATTGATTGGCAAAGTGCAAAATATATTGTTTTCAACTGTTTTATTTTATATATATATGTTTAGGAAAATGTGTATTGTTTTGAGAAGTTTATTTGTGATTTGTTTGATGTGAGGTGTCCATCTAAGGTTATGGTCAATTACGATTCTTAGATACTTTATTTGTTCTGTTTTTTCTAGAGGAGGGCAATCGCAGATGTTGGTGTTTAAACATTCGTGTATTTTTATTATATTATACACAGCATTCCCAAAGCTGAGGAAAATTATTTACTCATGGCTTCCTGAGTAATGTGAAAAAAATAAAATCCCTAAAACGAAATACATGCAAGGAACAAAAAAGACTATGATATGTAAAATTATTCGAGATTGATGGTGCCAATAATTTTCTTCAGTATTATTCATCGAATCTGAAATCTGGACACTAATGGGGATTTTTCTGGAGTTGTGTATGGTGTCCCTTAATTCTGCCAGCTGGATCCTTATGAGGATTATTCTCAGAGCATCTTTGATTGTAATAGCGGTAGAACAAGGACAGCATAAGAGGCCTGTGCTCTAAGGATTGAAATCAGTTTTTTTTAGAGAGTGGAATCTATCAAACAAACCGCCCGTTTCTACACAAGGTCAAAAGTTTTTCCCTTCAGACCAGAGGTGGCTGCCGAATTCATGGGGTGAACTCGCGATGCATACAGGATGAGCAGTTGCAGTATCTGCTGGCATTTTACAGTACGCCCAGTTTCTACCTTTTTCCCGCTACAGTTCGTCGAAGTCGGCTAAGGGGCGCAGAAGCTGGCTGACCGCTGATTTCATTCTTAGCTGCTTTGGGTGGGCGATGGCGCAAGTTCATACTTACATAATTGATTTTAGATCTCATTTTTGTCTTTTACATTATCTCTTGTTACTCTTCTATTTTCAGATTGCGGTGTCTGTAATATTATACTAGCTATGTAACTACTTAGTACATACTGATTGCTAACTCCGTATACAGGAAAATTGGAGGGTCTAGAGTTGTTTAAAACATATAAACATATTTTAACACGTCAATTTGGAATAAAAAGGTTTCATTTAATTTTTCAAGAAAAATTCTTCTGAAAGCTTATCACTTTGTGATGTCATTATTTATTATATTAAGGCGATGCACTACGTCATGTAATATTTTTAATCGAGCCGCTATCCATAAAACCCCATACGTAGATGGCGATAAGGTTTAAATTCCCGCTTAACACCATCCGCCTGTTTTGATTTATGCATGAAAAAAACAAGGCCAAAAAGTCCCTTATATTTTATTTTGTGGATGTTAAGGGATCAATATTTAATTTTTTTCCGATCATTTTATAAATAACTTAATTTTCCACACTATACTCTAAAATGAAAACCGAAAATGGGTTCGTAAGTAGAAGATTTTGAACTTTAAAGCAGTTTTCATAGGCTTTATACATTATTTTTTTCTGGGCTTATAAAAAGACTTATCTAAAAATACTCGATTATTTCAAAGGCATCTGAAACATTTCTAGGCGACCAAATTTCCAAACCAAAAGCACATGATTTTGCATTACTACGTTGTGCATCGCCTTAAAATAGAATTATCTTTCTTTACATCACTTTTGTTTTCAGGTACGAACTATTGTTTATTTCTAGATAAGGTCCTACATTTTGACGCTATATAATATTTTATTGCCAAATTAGCCTACAAATACCTTTGACTTAATTTTGAGCGATTTAATTCGATAATGTTTAACATTGCTATTTTAAGGTATCGCATTTCAAATTGCTCTCAATATAACGTCCCACAATTTGTGAATGATGTTTATTTCTCTATTGTTTATATCTGTATTATGATTTGATTTATATCTACAACCTCTCTCCATGGCAATAAATGTATTGTTTTCTAAATTTTTCTTTTTATATAATCTTTTGTTTTGTATTTAATTAAGTTATTTAATTCATATTCCTTTCTCATAAATTTAAATAACTTATTCCATATTATGCTGTCTCAGTAGAGGTAAAGTCACAAGGAGGAAATCCATAATTGATTTTATTTTACTTTATAATACATGGTCAAACTGATTAAATTTAAACTGTCGATTTCCCGAAAATGAATAGTAAATAAATAATTCTTTCAAGATAAGATTGTATTTTTAAAAAACATATAACTCGCTTATTAAAAAAATTGTTTTGGCATGTGCAGTTGTGAAGGATATATTTTTTTTTTTTTTTTTTTACAGTAATACCGCACAAGAGTCCCAACTGCTCCCGTCTGGAGCCAGTGAGACTATGGCATCCCCAATAGGGGTATGTTGTGAGGCTGAGGGTATTGGGGAAGGGAGGGAGATGGGGAAGAGGAAGGTGGGGAAGTACCTGGCTATTCAGATCTGGTCACCAAACACGGCTAAAGCCATTTCAAGCAACGTTTCAATTCTGAATGGTGGTCTTACACCAGGGCGATACTGAGAGTATCTTCCACTCTGGAACGTGCCGCAAATATACTATATATTATTTTTAATTAATTAATTGTGAAATAACACAAATTAATCAAATAAAATTTATTTGCGCACGCCGGGTTCGAACCCGCGACCTTCGGATCTGTAGTCAAAAGCGTATACCACTAGACCACGCCGGCCGTCAAGTTATGTTTAATATGTTATGTTTACGGAAAAGATTGATCATCACTGGTCTAAATACTACTTATCATACTTTTCACACAGATTGCATTTCCATAGCTTCTTACTGTCAATGTTTAACAAACAAAACAACACTGGTAAGTTGTTTTTCGCAATTTCCATATTTGAAAGTAATTTCAAACAAGCATGAGAACGTGACCAAAACGCAATTAAATTTCCTTACAAGGTTTTCCTATCTTTGTCAATTAATAGGTACATTGTTATGTTAGGACCGCGCGAAACTTTGTTGATCAACTGTCACTGTCATTTTAATCAGTCGATAAAAATGATTTCAAGGGGTAGAAAGCTTGTGGAAATGGTGAAGAACGATGCTGCACGTAAACCAAGTAAGTGATAACCAACAACTTTCAATACTTTATTAAATAATAGTGAAAAACTTGTGCATATAAAAATTTGGAGGTTAGGTTTTCGGGTGCCCAAATTTATTTTCATACAATATTCATGTTAGTTTTCAATCTCTAACTTCAAGATGCTAGTGTCGCAGAAGAAGGGAGACATAAAGTACTTGCATATGAATTATCGATGCCAGAATGGAAAAGATCGATAATAGTACATCAAGGTAATTGTATGGTTTCTGTTGTGCGTATATTTTACATTCTTTTGTTTTTCAAATGTGTTGTTTTCTGATAAATTTGAATATCATCAAGTAGATTTTAATGCAGGTGATAATATTTCCATCTCGCATGTTCTAGAACTTCAAGATGTTTGTATCGCAGAAGAAAGGAAGAATAACGTACCCGCAAATGAATTATCGATGCCAGAAGAGCCAGAATTGGATAGATCGATAATAGTATATCAAGGTAATTGTATAGTTTCTGTTGTGCGTACATTTTACATTATTTTGTTTTTTTAATGACGTGTTCAACTATGTTATTATTTTAACACATTTGTATATCATCAAGTATATTTTAACGCAGGTGATAATATTTCAATCTCTATCTTATAGAACTTCAAGATGTTTGTGTCACAGAAGAATGGAAGCGTAACGTACCTGCTAATGAATTATCTCTGCCTGAAGATCCAGAATTCGATAGATCGATTATAGTATATCAAGGTAATTGTATAGTTTCTGTTTTGCGTAAATTTTAAATTGTTTTGTTTTTCAAATATGTTCAACTATGGTGTTATTTTAACAAATTTGTATATCATCAAGTATATTTTAACGCATTCTCTGTCTCATAGAACTTCAAGATGTTTGTGTCGCAGAAGAAAGGAACGTATCTGCAAATGAATTATCGATGCCAGAAGTGGAAAGATCGATAATAGTACATCAAGGTAATTGTATAGTTTCAGGACTTAATTATTGTCTTAAAGATAAAACACTACAGTTGCTGTTATAACTACTGTTGTAAATTATACACAGTAATAAAAAGTTAGTAGTTGATGCTTCATTAAAACTTAACTAAATTTTTATAGCTCATTAATAATTTGCCATTTGTGTTTTCAACATTGACTTATATTTTCTTTCAGATATTTCTAGTACAGTGGAATTAATTAATGTTGACGGAGATTTTTCTGCTGCTAATTCAGATGTTGACCCTGAATATTTGTTATCTGACTCTTCGATAGATAATGTTATGTTGCCATCATTAGGAGTGATCAATGATGGATAAGAGAATACTCTGGTGCTAGAAGATTTACCGTGCAGCTCTTCAAATCCACCTGTTGCAGCAGATTCCAACCCGAGGAAACGACGCAAAATAGCGGATCCCAAAGATTGGAAAAATAACAAACGTAGGATCAGAAGACAAAGTGGATTACCGTATATTTCCATGAGGGGTAAAAGCGTCGAGGGGAGAAGTTTGAAGATAAAAGACTGCAGTAAATGTCCCAGATCCTGCTATGATAATTTTTCCGAACCTTTGCGACAAAGTATTTTTACTGAATTTTGGTCTATTGGAGATTTAGAAAAACAGAAGCTATTTTTAAATTCTTTGATTGAATCTGGGGATAAAAAGAGCACAAGAACAGCACAATTAGTCTCCAGGAGATCAAAAAGCAATGCATATTATAGCGCATTAGAAAATGTATCTATATATTCATTAGATTAAGAAATGTTCTCAAGCTAAACAACCTGAAAAAAGTCTATTACGGACTAGTCCAATCATTACTTCAGTATGGAATCATTGGGTGGGGATGTGCTTATGAAAAAATTTTAAGCTCTGTAAAAGTGGTTAAAAAACTAATTATCAAAGTAATTCTGAAAAAACAACCAACATTCTCTTCAGCATCATTGTTCAAAATTTTGGAAGTACCAAAAATTGAAGACCTCTATAAAAAAGATGCAATATTACAAATATATAAAGAAACTGTAATAAAAAAACTTATATTTAACTCATCCTTAAGGCATAATTTTAACATCCAAATTCCTCTATTTTCAACACAACAAATGCACAATAATTACATTTACAAAGGCATAAGATATTTTAATAGTCTTCCCGAAGAAGTGAAAAAAATACCAGATTTTATTTTATTCAAAAAAGGTCAAATATATCTTTAAAAAAAATTAATATCACCTTTCAAATTTTATAACTTCAATTCATGTTACAACCAAAATAAACGTCACAATCCTCATTTAAGTTTATATTTATTGTACTGTATTTATGTTAATTACTGATATAAACATGAAATAACTGTGAAATAACTCCTACGCCAAGCTCAAGAGCTAGCACTCTTCATTGGAGTAGAAATTCAATAACATATGTTTTTCACTATTACCTACTATTACCTAATTTTATGTACAATGTAACAACGTTATAAGTTAAACAATAACAAAAAATTTAAAAAAAAATTATTTGATGAACGATTTAGGAGTAAAATTACAAGTTTGTAAGGGATTCTTAATTTCAACATTAGACATTTCTTCAAAATTTTTGCGAAGTGTCCTGTCGGCACGAAATGCCCTTAATTTTATTGCAATTGATAAAAGAGGGCGCCACCCCCCTTCCTCAAAAATACCAGATGAAGCTAAGGAATTAATTAGAAATCATATAAAATCATTTCCCAAGATGCCCTCTCATTATGCCAGGAAAGATTCCAGCAAGGAATACTTGGCAAAAGACCTCAACGTACCGATAATGTACGAACTGTACTCAGATAAGTGCAAGGAGGAGAGCCGTATCCCGGAAAAACTTTGGCTCTATCGTCAAATTTTCAATAACGATTTCAATTTGTCGTTTCATGTGCCACGTAATGACATATGCGAAACGTGCTTTAAATATTCGCACATGAACGATGAAGAAAAGCTTCTCCAAAAGGAAGAACAAGATGCCCACATGTTCAGAAAGGATTCAGCCCGACAGAAGAAAAATTCTATCAAAGTACAGGCTTTGGACAATGAATGCCACTTAGCAGAATTTGATTTGCAAGCGGTATGTTATTGCCCGAAGACGAATGCCAAGGCTCTTTTTTACCGTAGAAAGTTGGCGATATACAACTTAACCATCTATAATATTGATAAAAAAGCATCTTGCTATATGTGGGACGAAGCAACTGCAAGACGGGGTTCTACCGAAATTGCCTCTTGCATTTATCATTATTTACAAAAGTATTCCGATGGCAAAGAGTGGAATTTTTTTTCAGACACATGCGGCGGTCAAAACCGAAATATAAATATGTCAGCAATGTTCATCTATGCGGTGAAAAAATTTGACATCCCAATCATCAACCATATGTTTTACAAATCGGGCCATTCCCAAATGGAATGTGACTCTGTTCATGTTAGGATAGAAAATAAAACAAAAAAATTAGACATTTTTCATCCAACGGGGTGATATTCCGCTGTGCAGATGGCCAATCAAAATTACAGTGTTATTGAAATGAATCAAAAAGATTTCATTGATTTTGGCATAATTCAAAAATGTTTAATAAAAAATAAAAAAAGTCGATTCACAAGGACAAAACATTAATTGGCTAAAAATAAAATGGTTTCAGTACCGAAAAGATGATCCAAATAGGATTCATTTTAAATATAATTTTGATGAAGAATTCAGAATCCTTCCATGCATTCGAAGAGCTCCTCGAGTACAATTCGTATTCTGAGAGCTTGTACAAAAATATAATTCTCCAATCCCAATTACGGAGGAAAAACTTACAGATTTGAAGGATTTGTGTACAATGGGAATTATTCGGGAGCAATACCATACTTTTTCTTTGCTAACTAGCTCTACCGTGGAAGATGATGATAGTTCATAAATTTTGTATTATTTCTCTGTCAATCAAGATGAATTTAGTCATTTTTCGTGATTGTAAATTATTATTATTGCTCTGTAGTTGAGAAAGAATATTATGAAGAATGCATATTTCTAAAAATGTGTATAAATCGATATATAGCATTTTAAAATCTTTGTTTCTGTTGATATTCCTGTGATCTCAAACAACCCATGTAAAGTATTGATGAATATATTAAGGATCACAAAGGCATATCGCAGTCACTTTTTTATAAATATATTTTTGTACTCTTCAAAAGTCTTTAATTTTTGTGTAATGTGTATGTTTTAAGTAATATTATTATAAAAATATATATATATTACCTTGAAATTTGTTTTATTTTCTGGGTATCATAACATTAAAACTTTCATCTGTAAACAATGTTTTTGTAAATAGGTCCCTGTGATACTTACCTCCCTGGTCAATTATTGCTGAATAGTTAGGAACACACAGGCACATCTCACTCATTTTTAGTAAATATATTATCATAGGTCTTAAATAATTACCAAAATTATTAACGTAAAATCACCCTTGACAGATAGAGTGAGATTTGTAGAGGTCCTTTATCGAATGGTGAAAAATTGAATTAGCTGCCAATTGATAGATAAACCAAATAGAGGTCCATTAAATGGAAGACTTGGGAACCTAGGCATCGAAACCGAAGCTAGTGGTTTGAGTGCACTTCTGCTGAGCTGTTCCCGTCTGCAGTCTGCGGGGTAAACCAACCCACCGTTTGAAAGGGAACAGGAAGAATAAGTTTACCTCAACATTGGTTAACTCAAGATGAACGAAGTATTACTTGTTATCAGGAGAGTCAATATCTATTTCAGAGAATGCGCCACATTCTTGCACACGTTCCTCTGCCGCTGGAGTCCCCGGTTCACACTTGTTGGCAGTAGCGTCTTCTGTTTCCTGTTTGAAAATCCCGAACTGCAATATTTCTATATTTCTTCATAAGGGGATGTTGAACTCTCTTCTCCGGGGATTGTCTCCGGTTCGGACTTTATGACACCGACATCTGAGGCTACTAGATCCATTTAAGGAAACACTGCTTTGTCAGTCTGATGTTAGCAAGATATTCTGGAAAACAAAATAGTCGAAGGTATGTCATATTCACGTCGTACAAACCAACTAAGAGTCAGAAGAGATGTGCACATTGTATCACACTTCTTCAAACTGATTCGTGGATGGTTTGAAAATCCGACTATCATGGAGAGTATTAGTCTCTATGTTCCTGATGGTTATCTCCGTCACCGACAGCATAGACTGTTGTATCTCCCGGCCTGCAGGACTAACTTGCCTACAGGTCATGCCGGTGGGGAGAGCAGTCTTGCTGTTGAATAGAATCAATTCGGATATCGACATATTTAGCAACGGCGAAGCTGCCGTTAAAAAGCAAGCTCTATTGATGCTGGTATAGTTGATACACCGTTTACTTATTATGTAATACCATCTTACAAATGTACTTAAGAATTAAGATGTAAGTTTTTAATGTTTTTAAAGGAATAAACTAATTGAATTGAATTCATAATTATGTAAAATGTGCCTCGTGTATCGGTTACTTTTAAGCGCGGCTTGGTTAGAATGTCAAGTTTAGGACAGTTTAGCACACAAACAAAATGTGTATAAATATGATTTTAACATGCTTCTTGTTTTTTTGCAAAACCAATCCAATGTCAACGTAAAGCTTTATGTCAAGGAACGCAATTTTTTTTACGCGGGTTAGCACACAATTTTCGTAAAGGTATGAGGGCACTATCCATATAATAATGACGACTTAAGCGTTGAACACAAACTGTTTATACTTTGAAACTTTTAAAATGTTTCATATATCTGTATGATCCATCATCAATTAATATCATAGAAATAACTCATCGCTCATGAATCATCAAATACCAATATGTTTTAGTAATGATGTTCTTCATGTCCTCCGATGTTTCCTTGCCTTCCGCAGTAATCACGACGGCATATTTGGGTTCTTCGATTTGTACCGTTCATTCTCTTAGTATTGTGGTTCATTTTTTTACGAGTTATACCTTGTCATATCAGTTATTTGTTCCCGGAAATTATTTCTAGGTTTCTTCTAACTCGTTATTTCACACTTTGGAATCCTTTACTGTAGTTAAATTTTTTAGGTCGCTTTTTAAATTTGTAATTAACTTTAGCACGACCATTATGTGTTCAACTTTAGCTTAACTCTATAGGGAACAAACAAAAAACGTAAATTTATATATATATAAGTATATTTATTTAAAACGAAACAAAAGTGTTGTATTTCTTGTTTACTTGCATGACCAATAAACAAGAAATATAAACCTGAAAATTTAAGAATGAGGAGCTGGATTTAACAAACAATAGTCAGTGAATATCGTCATTTTATTAAATAAAACATTTTTATTTACTTTGAAACATTCAAATCGGACATGACAAATTCCAAACGACAATTAAAATTTCACGTAAGTCGTTTAAAATGTTGCCTCTGAATCCACTGATTTGATCCATCAAAAAGTTGAAATTCTCCAAAATCATCCATGTAGGTGTTAGAGAAAGATACACCAATCCACCACGAATAGCACACAAGATTTCGGGCACACCAGGATTATCAAATTGGATAAGGGAATATGTGTTTATACCGTTTAACTTTAAAATAAAGCCTTACGCAATTACTGCATTTACGAGAGCATTTGTGTGTGCATTCCGAGCACGCGAAAGTTTTCTAAGCCGTGTGGGTTTTGGTATGACAAACCAAATAGATTTTTTTAGTGGACTTGTACGTGCATTCCAAGCACGAGAATGGTTTCTCCCCGGTGTGCGTTCTAGTATGAGAAACCAAACTGCTTTTATCAGAGCACTTGTAAGTGCATTTCGAGCATGAGAATGGTTTCTCTCCGGTGTGCATTCTAATATGACGAACCAAACTGTTTTTTTCAGAGCACTTGTAGATGCATTCTGCACATGAGAATGGTTTCTCTCCAGTATGGGTTCTAGTATGACGAACCAAATGGCTTTTTGTAGAGCACTTGTATGTGCATTCTGAGCACGAGAATGGTTTCTCTCCGGTATGCGTTCTAGTATGACGAACCAATAAGCTTTTTGTAGAGGACTTGTACGTGCATTCCAAGCACGAGAATGGTTTCTCTCCAGTGTGGGTTCTAGTATGACGAATCATATTTGTTTTTCGACAGCACTTGTACGTGCATTCCGAGCACGAGAATGGTTTCTCTTCGGTGTGCGTTCTAGTATGACGAACCAAATCTCTCTTTTGAAAGCATTTGTACGTGCATTTCGAGCACGAGAATGGTTTCTCTCCAGTGTGGGTTGCAGCGTGATACACCATACTGCTTTTGACAGAGGACTTGTAAGAGCATTCCGAGCATGAGAATGGTTTCTCTCCGGTATGCGTTCTAGTATGATAATCCAAATGGCTTTTTTTAGAGGACTTGTACGTGCATTCTAAGCACGAAAATGGTTTCTCTCCAGTGTGGGTTCTAGTATGAGAAACCAAATTACTTTTTTGCCAGCACTTGTACGTGCATTTCGAGCATGAGAACGGTTTCTCTCCATCGTGTAATCCTGTATGATAAAGCAAACTTACTTGAGACGGTAGCAAGGAAACTTTTCCAAGCATTTATATGGAAGATGTAAAACAAGGGCTATAGAAATATAAATCTACCATAGCTTCTCTAATAACATCCTGGATATGTAGGGTCAGAAGGGTAGAGGTCCTACATCAGATAAACAAAACTCGTTTAAAAATATAAAGAATAAAATAAAACTTTAATTAGAATAAAAAAACCTAGTTTGAATACAACTTGATTTGAGTATAATATAAAAGCCAACCAGTTTCGATTCGACCTGAACCTCATTCAGGGTGTTAAGAAACATAACGTATATTGTAATTATACACTCTCGCAGAGAATGCTTTATATGAAAAAAAATAATAATTGAACGAGTTACCAATTGAAATATAACTCAAATCACTTTATATTGCGCTGTTCCGGGCTAAAGTCTGCAGGATAAACTAACCTCTAACAGTAGATGCAACCGGAAAAATAAATAAATAGCTTACCAAGACTTTTGTCAATCCTTTCAAAACATTCCTTTTTTATATCAGGATAGTCAATATCTATTTCAGAGTGTGCGCCACATTCTTCCACATATTCCACTGCCGCTCGAGTTCCTGGTTCACACTCGATCGCAGTAGTATATTTGGTCTCCCGTCTGACTATTCCGAACTGCAATATTGCTTCATGATGTGATGTTGGACTTTTTTCCTCGGGGATTGTCTCCGGTTCGGACTTTATGACACCGACGTCTGACGTCACAAGATCCATTTCAGGTACACTGCTTTTTCAATATGATGTTAACAACATATTCTGGAAAAGGATTGAGCGGCCGATGTATTATACATAAATTTGAACGAGGAATGTCTTATGTAGCTAGGTTACGGATCTACTGATATACCGGGCCTCAAAGACTGTGTGCGACGTACTTTTTTGGAGATGGGTACCAAACATAGGACTAAGATCTAAACAACCGATTTTAGAATGTCAAGTCTTGTTGTGATTACAAATCGTTATAGTGAATTGAATAAAAGGCTCACGAAGTGACAATTTAATTAACAGAATATTAATTTGAAATGTATTTTAGATAATTCTGCGTTAGAAGAACGATGACAGGCATGTAAAATAATGTCATAGACAAATAACAACAAAGGCAAAAGTCAAAAGTATTCACAAATATATATATATATATATATATATATATGGTAGCACTCAAATCGTGCATAATTCTTTTAATGGCAGCACTATGTTTTTGCTTATGTTATATTGCGGGTTCCAAATCATTAATACAAATTCTAATATTGAGCGAACAAATATTTTAATTACAAATCGGCCCCTTAGAGTCAAAAAAACGTAACTAAATTTTTATCGATTTTGAGTTACGGATGGTACTAGTCACAAAATAACACATTACGTTAAGTGACAAAGATACGTATCGATAGGTTCAACGGATTAAAATATACATCGATACGTATCTGCAGAAAATCATTTGTTGTTAATATTAATAGGATGTATCTTTACTTGCGTTTTTTATACTTGAATAAAAAGATATCTGCGTGTGAGTCAAAGAAACGCATCTTTAGTTACCATTAAGAAAATCAAGAGTCACGACGCCAAAAATCAAGACAGTTCTTCTTCTACAAGGGCGATTCGAGAATCCAAGTATGCCAAGGATTTTTCTTGGCTCTATTGGATGTTACTGAAACTTTTTTTAGAAATATAATTAATAATAGATTGGAAAATCGAATCGTTCTCCAAAGCAAAAGGGGAAAACGCCCACCTGGAGTCAAAAGACCAGAAGAGTCCAAAAAAATCATCAGGGATCATATTATGTCTTTTCTCACAGTACCGTCACACTACTGTAGGGCGAAGACTTCATTTAAATATTTAGCAGCCGATTTAACATTACACCTAATGTACACTTTGTATGTTGACTTGTGTAAGGAAAAAAAATATGCACCTGAAAAAATATGGTTGAATGGAAACATATTTAACGCATGTAACCTTAAGTTCCATCAACCACGCAAAAATATGTGCGACTCGTGTGTTAAATACGATAATGCAAGACAAAATATCTCTTTCGGAACTATGATCTCCATATAAAACGCAAAATTGCTGCACAGAATTATAAAATCCAATCGAAAACCCTCGCTTCAGAATCCACTGTAAACTTCATCGAGTTTGATTTAGAATCCGTTCGATATTGTCCAAAAGTCCACTCAAAAGTATTTTTTTATAAACGACGCCTGGCAGTTCGTCACCTCAGTGCTTAATTGTCCAAACGACCATTTGCAAATTTTACAGGAGGAGGTTTTCTTTAATTATTTCAATGAAACATTATGACAGGTGTTTAAGATGAAGAAATTTCCGTCAAGCTAAAGGTCTGATCAGTTTAAGTAATTCTTTGTAAATTGACTAAGGATAGTTTTTGATACTTTTTTTACATTTTAAAATGGAGATTGAACAAAAACGCACCAAAAGAATTTTGTAAAAGGAGATTGAACAAACTGGAATTGGAGATAGGGCAACTTTTGCGTAGAACTTTCCGTGCTTGTTTGTTCAAACGACCACCTTTAGTAATATACAGGTGAGTTTATTTTCAATATTTCTATTTTGGATACTGACAATTCGTGGTGGAATCTATATATATATATATTTATAATAGTGATTTTTTCTTTGTTTGTTCCTTCTTATTTCCTATACCTTTTCTATACATAAAAGTGAGCTCTGGCGTTATGAAATTTATATACAAATTCACATCTTATTTCCCATACCACTCTACCGACTGCGATAAAACTTTGTAACTTTGAGTTGTGCGCATGTATGTATTATATTGAACTATGGCCTTGTGAAATTTGTATAAAGATTCTCTTATTATTTCCTATATCATTCATCCGATTGCGATGAAAGTTTGGTGAGTTGCTTTGCGCACGCCGGCGAAGGTTTCCATACATAAAGGTGAACTCTGGCGTTATGAAATTTGCATTCAGATTGTACCGGACAGCAGATGGATATACCTAAATAATTATTAAATAATCAAAAAAAAATAATATTTGTCTGATGTAACGCATTGTACGATGCCGACTCCTTGAGGCTTGTCTCGTACGATGATAAGATTTTTAATCACTGCACACGTGTCATATCGTCAGTTCAAGGATGAATTACTCGC
The DNA here is from genome assembly GCA_026573805.1 of Hesperophylax magnus. Classification (NCBI taxonomy): domain Eukaryota; kingdom Metazoa; phylum Arthropoda; class Insecta; order Trichoptera; family Limnephilidae; genus Hesperophylax; species Hesperophylax magnus. The sequence continues at coordinate 758,736 of JAIUSX010000186.1, read as the reverse complement.
ACGACAAACCGTGGGACTTCAGTATATGTTTAGATTTAAGAACAATTGCTCCACATTAACACGTGTAGAAATTATTGTATTCGAACCACGTGTCATATCGCCAGTTCAAGGATAAATTAGTCGCACGACAAACCGTGGGACCTTAATATATGTTTAGACTTAAGAATAATTGCTCCACATTAACACGTGTAGAAATTATTGTATTCGAACCACGTGTCATATCGCCAGTTCGAGGATAAATTAGTCGCACGACAAACCGTGGGACCTTAATATATGTTTAGACTTAAGAATAATTGCTCCACATTAACACGTGTAGAAATTATTGTATTTGAACCCAATAAATACGCCAACAACTGGCTCAACCAGTCAGTTGTCCGACGACATTCGCAAGATGTGTTTCTTTTCAAATCCTTACCCAAGGTACCCCCAGAGGAAACCGGAATTTACAGTCAGATTGTATAATAGGTGGCGATCGAGTTGTTATAAAAATGTGTGCATTATTTCTTGTAGCTTAGCAGTAGGTACTGAAAGAGGGAAGTTGAGAGGGTAATCCGTGAGGGGGGAGGGTTCGCGGGATGCGGGACAAATCTTTCTTTGAGTGGCATTGAAACGCGTGCCAGGTATAAATATATAAATTATAAGAAATTAATATAACAACAAAGTAACATATGAAATTAATTATAAACATATATCATGTACTATATATATATATTTTTATTTTTTTATTATTTTAAAATAAGTAAGATAGTGTTTTTTTGTATAGTTCAGTTTAGTAGATTCGGTTTTAGTCTGTGTTTGATATCAGTATATTTTCTATTTCAGATCTCCCTATATTAAGTATCCAGTTTTTTATTTGAGATTTAAATGTTATAATGTTGAGGTATTTGAGTGAGAGTGGTATTTTATTGTAGAGTTTAATACTATGATATAAGAAGCTTTTTTTTCCACAAGATGTATTAGTAGTTATTTGTTGGATAAGTTTTTGACCATGAGATCTAGTGTTTCTATTGTACGTGTTTGTTGTTATTTCTAGGGTTTTTTAACTTATGAATGTAATTGAGTATAGTTTTAGAATAAAGTTGTTTATTTGACATGATGTTAAGATTGTTGAAGATTTCGTCAGTGCTAGTTCTTACAGGAACTTTCAGTGTAATTTTCATTGAGCTTGCACTGCTTTTTGAGTTTTAATTAGTGGTTTTAGTATATTTTTATTTGCACTGCCCCATCCGATAAAACCGTATTCCAACAGTGATTCGCAGAGAGCCATGTAAATTTTGATTAAGTCTTTTTTAATGAGCACATTCCTGATAGTTTTGAAAAAATAACTTAGTTTTTTAATTTTATTATCTAATGTGATTGGTCCATTTTAAATTTCCATCAATTTTTAGACTTAGATACGTTATATGGTTAACGTTTTCTAATGAGGGACAATTACAATGCCCATTTAAGTGATGCGGGCTGTGACTTTTCAAGGGTTTTCTTCAGAGTTTTTTGTATTTTTTTTATTTTGAAAGTGATGAATTTGGTTTTATTAGCATTTAATGTAAGTGAATGGTATTCTAGCCATTTTTTAATCCTGTTTTGTGTGTCTTCTGCTTTCTTAAATGTTTCTGTCCAATTATTCCCATTTATAAGGAGAACAGTATCATCCGCAAAACTGATGATTTCTCCGTCACATTCTATGTGGCATAGGTCATTAATGTAAATTAGGAACAGGATCGGACCCAGAATACTTCGTTGAGGTACCCCAAATTTGACATCAATACACTTACTTACGAGAAATACTCCAATCCATTTTTTACGTGAATCTAGAGAATTTTTGATAAATTCAATTACTAAGGCTATGGCGTTGAATGTTCCTAGATTTTTCGGAAACCAAATTGTTTTGGTGGTAATAGTTTATTTGATTCTATGTAATCGACGAGTTGAGTTTTAACTGTTATTTCTATGATTTTAGATAATGTGTTCAGAATTGTGATTGTTCTGTATTTATTGATATCTGTACGATTTCCTGATTTAAAGATTGGTGTAATAGTCCCTATTTTTAGTTGGGGCGGAAATCTGCTTTCCGTAATAGATTTGTTTATTAGAAAGAGTATCGTTTCGGTAATTTCATCTTGTATGAATTTTAATGTTTTCATTGTGATTTCATCACTACCAGATGAAGATGTTGGTTTGAATTTAGAAAATATTAGTGTTAGTTCTTGTTTAGTGATTTGTTTTAGAGCAAATTTAAACCTTTGTGGATTTGGGTGTTTGTTTATTTTCGGGTTATAGTGTTGGGGATTGGTTATTTTATTTGCTAAGTTCAAGCCTATGTTTGCAAAAAAGTTGTTTGTGTAGTTAATTAGTTTATGTTCGTTTTTGTTGAGCGAGAGTGTACCGGACCAGCTAACTAATAAACATGCTGTTTATACACCATGATACTTAAGCCATCGATATAACAGGAAAAATACATTTTTAATTCATTTATAACTTTAGTAACTTCTTAAATGCTAGTAGTTTTAAAATCAAAACTATCTCCTGTAACTTGAGTACCAGGTATAAAATTGTTAACAAGATACATTTCGTTGGTTTTATTAGCACTGCACAAGTTTTTTGCGTATCTAGGACCAATGTCACTGAAGAAGTTATTAACATGGTTGGTAATTAGATGTGGATTCTCCTCCAATGAGATAATTTTGTAATTGATTTCTAATTTTTTTATGGACATTTGCTCCGTTTGAATATTTATGGCTTCCTTTATAATCTTCACTGTTGCTTGTTATTACCGTTGACTTTATCCAGTTTCCTTCTGTAATACGCTTGCTTTGTATATTTTATAATTTTTGTACACCAGTTTCTATATCTCTTATAATAAGCCAGCAGTTGAATATTATTAAACTCTCATCGACATTTGTTGTGCAGTTTGTCGCGGATTCTCAGGCATTTGATAATTCCATCATTTATCCAAGGTTTTAAGCATTTCATTTATTTATTTATTTATTGACGTCCTATTGGGCTTTTAAGTACATAACAATTACAAATTTCATTTTTAACAACAGTATAAAACAAACAATAGAAAATCGAAATAAAATATAATGATTTCTCATACATTGTTTACATTTAAAAAGTGGTGGACTAATTTGACTTTAAATGTATTGAAGTTTAAATTAAATATGTCAGCGACATCACTTAGTTCATTGCCCAACCTATGTATTCTTTCTAACACAGAATTCGTAGCGAAGTTATTGTTGTAGAATAAAATATTCCGTCTAGTATATTTTGGAGGTATATGTAAAGATAGCAAATTTATAGTATCAGGTAGGGTTGCCAGCTCCCGTTTTATGAATTAGAGGATTTGATACGATTAAATAAAGGACATATGATGAAAATAAAGGACATATATTTTTTTAATAAAATGCTGTTATGGTATCAGTAGTTACATTTATTAATAAAAAACAATGTTAATCGCAGCCCAGTAAGTAGTACGACCTTAATTAGTCATTTTGCATTTAAAGCAATAAATAAAGTTAATACTTGATATTACTATTGGCTGCTTAAGAGCTTCTTCGTTTTCTATAATGAAATTATAAAATTGTTTGCATTTCATGTTGAAGTTCGACTTTATTTGTAGTTCTGCTTTTACAGTATCAATATTTAACTTATTTCGGTTTTCGGTCCACGTATTCGTACACAAAGAAAAAATCCTTTCAGCTTGGGCATTAGAAACGGGGATGGAAATACGTATTGTATTATTTTTAGTAGATTCTTGTTTTCATCCGTAATTTGAGAATCTGAATCCAAATTTCAAGAACTTTTTCACACTTCTTATATCGTCTATAATTTTCGTCAGGAGAGGTTTTAATATACAGAACTCTTCATACAATGCATCAAGGTTAATATTAGGTATCTGTAGTTTTGATACCATGATGCACAAATCCTGGAACTTAATTTCTTTCGTCAGTGTCAGCGGCTGCAAACAATGGAAATGTCAGTACTTTTTGATACCACTCCAAAAATATAGTAGTGTATTTTTCAGCCTGAGAAGTAGACATTTTTCGAAAAATTTGCTGTACTGCCATTCCAAAAAAGGCATCTTCAATTCGCTGGTTCATCTTTTGTTTTAAATAATTCATTATTTTGTATACGTTGCACATTAGGACGTTTATGCCTTCAAGTTGACGAACAGTTTCTTCAAAAATTATCAACGTATTGTGGAAAAAAGCTAAATATAATTCTGCTTCTAACACCTCAGTGCCAGATATTTTTGTCTCATAGTATTTCAAAATATGATTGGAGACGTCAGAGGCTGATAGGAAATATGCTTGTACCGCGGGAAGATTTTTGTAAAGTCTATCAATGGCAGGATACAATGACAGCCATCGTGTCGGCACGTGCCTCACCAAAGGCGCATATTCGATGTCTACAAATTCAACATTTCCTTTAGCTCACTGGTCCTTTTCGCATGGCTTGAAAAATGGTTAAACGTTTTTGTTACGAAGCTTTCAACATCAAATTCCATCTTCCCAATAACGTGTTTTGTGGTGTTGTGAATTAAATGAGACAAACATCTAGCTTCCAGGATATTATCATTCTCATTCTTGAGATGAGTGTACACCGAATTAAAACGACAGAAATTTACTTTAGTTATTTATAGACTTACATTGCTTTATAGTGTCAGGTAATAAATAATATATCTTCGGTATGTTGTATTCAAACGTTCTCTGTCCGTATTTATTATTAAATTTTGGAACTATTTTTTATTTTATTTATTTTTATTTTATTAGGTACAATATTTTTTACAATTCAAGTTTTCCAGTAATGTAGGCCTCACTGGGTGGCTTGCCCGTACTGAGGCCTTCATTTTATAATATTAAATATAAACTACTTAATACATTTAATGAGAAAAATTATACATTTAAAATTAAAAATACATAATAATATGGTAAGTTTTTAGATTTTCACGGACATTAAAGAAGGAATTAGCGCAACACGGCATAACACCCCAAAAACAAAAAACAAAAAAACATAATAATATATTTAAAATTTAAAAAAATAGTACATTGAAAATAATCTTGTGTGTTTGTGAGTGATATGTGTTTATATTGGTTTTTTGTGTTACGTGAAGGTTTTATTTGTATTTTATGCTATGAAATGTTGGTAATATTGTTTTTTTTGTTCTTTAATCCATTTTGTAATTTTGTGTGTGAATTTATTTTTATTTTCCTCAATTTTAATTTCAAGTTTTAAACTGTTGAAAGCTTTTATTGCATGGTATTGGTAATGTCTTTGTCCAAAGCTTGAATTTACTGTCGGAGTTTTTATGTTTTCTTTGTACGCTTGTTTAACTGGTCTGTTAGTGTTATTTTGTGTATGATGAAATTCATTTTTTTTGTCAAAAATGTAGTTTAGTAGTGTTTTAACGTATAATTGGCGTATATCTAGTACGTCACAGCTGTTGAATATTTGGTATGTATCAGTCAGTCTATGTTTTTTTAGTATTACCTTTAAGATCGTTTTCTGTGCGGTTTCTATGTAATTGATAGCCGAGTTTGTTGCTCCTCCCCAAGCAATAATTCCACATTCTATTATTGATTGGCAAAGTGCAAAATATATTGTTTTCAATTGTTTTATTTTATATATGTTTCTTATGTTTAGGAAAATGTGTATTGTTTTGAGAAGTTTATTTGTGATTTGTTTGATGTGAGGTATCCATCTAAGGTTATGGTCAATTACGATTCCGAGATACTTTATTTGTTCTGTTTTTTCTAGAGGAGGGCAATCGCAGATGTTGGTGTTTAAACATTCGTGTATTTTTATGGTATTTGTGTTGTTTTTTGGCTGTCCCGTGCTATTTATACAGTATGTTGTGAATTTTGTATTAACCTGTCATTGCGCGTGAATCTTGTACTGTATTTATGTTCTAATTTTTCTTTATGCTGCGGGGTAAATATATACTGTATTATGATTTTTTGCTATAGAATAGCCTTAACAGGTAAAATTTTGGCACTCTGAAACAGCAACGGTGTATTATGTCTCTGTTTAAAAATATAAGGGACGACTACTAATTTTACAATTGCGTTTTTTACAACTTGGACTTGTTTCAGATTGGTTATAGTAGTATTTCCCCATATGGTTAATCCATATCTTATAATAGATTCTGCCATTGACATAAAAAATATTATTTGCCAATGCATCTGTACTTTATAATACATTTCTTTACCATGGTTCGAAACTCTAGGACTTATAACCAAATGAAATAAAATTTAGGTCTCATTTCTCTAGGTCTTGAGCGTAAACGTAAACGGTTTTTTGAATTTTTTTATAAATTCTTGAGAACGGCTCTACTACAAAACGTACAGATATGGGATAAGCCATGAAAGATCGGAGGCATGATTTCTTAATCTTAAATCGATTGCCCGGAAATCTTCATCGCTCGAGGCATTTCTTTTGTAAATAATCCACCCTCGAGAGGTTTTCTCACCAATTATTACTTGATAGCATGATGTTATATTTTATCACATTGTGTCTATAAGTTATTCATAGGCCGTTAATTATTTATAATGTTGGGGAAATTCAACAAAGCATTCGAAATATCAAGTATGTATCACTATGTAACCAACCTAGCACAGTGTTTTCCGTTTCAAATCATTATTTATTTTCGGCCACCATACAAAACTTTTCGCAATTAATTTAGTTTTGAAAATCCCTGAATGAGATCGGTATAACGGTAAACCTCTTATTTTAATGATTCTAGAATAACAACTCTATGTTGACATATAATACATCCGTTAGTTAAAAACAACTCTAATCTTTTGTGTCTTTTTCGACCAACCTTCTTTTCTCAGTTTCGCTTTATATTAATTCTAATGACAAATTTGACCAATTATTTTGGAAATAATTTATTAAATAAAAACAATATGTACCCTGACGATGCTCGAGTGTAGCGAAACCGGTCGGTCTTAAAATTAATAAAAATTCGTGGTTTTAAACAAAAAAAATATTGTTTTTATTTCATTAAAATGTTAAACCACAAAGTGATTGCTTTCTACGAAAATATAATAATTTATTATATGACCTGAATCCAATTTATCAATAGAAGGATTATTATCAATCGGACATCTACTTAAGAGGTCTGAAAAGTTATGTAATGTTGCAATCTTGATGCCGCCATCGTTGGATGTTTTATCGTTACCAAAAATCCTAACTAACGGCTGATTATCCACTGATAAAATAAATTCTCTACGGTATAAATATTGATAAAATTTCTTTACCCCAAAAATAATCGCCGTTTTCTCAATGTCCGGATAGAATAATTATATTCTGCTTTACTTATTCTGGCTTAAGTTTAAACGTGTAAAAACGGAATTTAAATTACGGGTACCGAAAAATACACATTTTATTACACAAATGTATTTTAAGGATTATCACCACCTCACTTTTTTTCGTCTTATTCAAAAATTATTACAAAACGTCGGAACCTTTGGTTACAAAGAGGTGTACGTTTTGATTATTTTGTGGTAAACTTCTATATTCGAATATAAAGATTATTTTTTTTCTTCTTTCTAACCCCATTTATTGCTAACAAAACTGGTAAGGAAGATCTGTAGAGAGATCGTGTAGTGGAAAACATAGGTAAAAGACAATTAAGTTTGTGGGAAAAAAACTAAAATTAGAGCGAAAAATGCTTGTGGATGACAGTTTCTTTATTTGATGGAGTCCATTTCAAATTATTCGCTGACGACTGTCTGTTTTACAAATTAACTTAGATCTATTAAATAGTTGTTACAAATAAATGACTTATTTCTAAATATTAACAATCGTCAATATATCAGCTAAACTAAAATAAATTCAATATTCACTGAATATAATATAAGTTGATATAATTTTAAAAAAGAATCAACGATTCTTAGACAGAAAAGGTATCATTTTATTTTAAAACGTTATTCTGAAAACCATTTTATTCTTTTATAGACCACATTTTGCATTTTCACACATTTTATTTTAATAAATAAATAAATAAAAAATAATACAAAAATAAAATAATTGTTAGACGTTAGGATAAAAAAGTAAAAACATTAATTTATTAATATTCGTATGCATTACTAGAAACACACACAGGTATCTACAAAAAAATATTCATACCATTAATAATTAAATTGATATCTTTAATAACCCAAATAAACTCTTAAAAAGGTCGAAAGTTTTTTTATTGATTTTTTACAATGCTTGAAAAAAATGTGATCTTACCGGGGTACCCCGTTCTGAGGTCACAATTAATCACATCAAGCTGATAACGTGATGAAGCCCTGTAAAGGTATTTTAAAGACAATCGAAAAACGTTTCCCACCCGTCGACTTTTTTGGCTGAATGGGTCGCCTTGAACTTTTTGATGGCTGGGGAAGATGCATGACGTCACTGAAGTGATTGTATTTTAGATTCTGGAGTGTAGTAACACATCCACGTCTCATCTCCCGTCAAGATATAGTACAAAAAAGCTTCGCCCTTCTGTGCAAAATGATCCAGAATTTCACGTGGGTCTTATACGGACGAGAGGTGGCGGGAGCGCACGATGACATCTCTAACGGAAGAGTTTACTGTGACTGGAAATAATGGCCGACAAACATGCGGGACCGAACACACTTACTTTTAAACACCAGGTGCGCCAACTTCGAAACTTGGATGATCTTCGTAATAAAATAAAATATAACGCGAAGGTGAATGGTAGAAGAAATCGGGGACTCCCAACTATATTGCGTCGACCAGGTGAACCAGATACTTGAGTATGTTGAGAAAAACAGCAGAATACGTGTTAGAGATTATCTTTCCCTTAACTATATACCTACCCGAAACCTGGGCATGAGACATACTCACAACATGTGTATAAAGAGTTTTTATTTTTATAAATTGTTTTTAAATAGCAGTAAATAATATGTTAGCATGGGAGATAATTCGAGAGCAAAAACTATGGAGTTGATCAAGGATCCTTACTGGGGCCACTCATATTCCAAATGTGAAATATAACTGGGCCTACAAAGTGACAAACACTTGACTTTTAAACAGCACATAGAAAAGCTGAAATAAAAAATCATTCAACTAATTGATGTATTTGGTAGAATGGCTAACCTTCTACCAACAGAAGTAAAGATTGACATGATCTGCCCTTTCTACTTCAAACTTTTCCTTCTCTTCTTTCTACGATAATTTTTCTTTAAAGTCCCATAGGTAACTTTTCCATAAGGCTTTGCATATGTGTTCGCAGGGATGGAAAATTCCTCCCCTGCCGTCTCTACGAGCCTTTGCTCCTCTCCTTTGATTCTAGTTTGTCTACGTGACGTACGACCTTGAACGTACTCATTTCACGTTACGGATCAGTATAAAAAGGCTTCACCGAACGTTGTGTTGGTTTTTTGTTTCTCGGTTTAGAAACCTAGTTATCTGTGTATGTGTGGTATCCCTTGGTTCTTTTGAGATAGAGTGAGTTGAATCGATTACCGCTGTGTTTTAAAACCATTTCATAAACCTTATCTTCTAAGTCGCCTGCTCCCCCAACTAGCTACGTGATTCTACCTGTCATAGAGTAATGTGAGTATAATAAAGTGTTAGATTTTATATATGTGATATACATACGATAAATTTATGGTGTTAGTTGTCGGCGCCATCCATGTATATATTTTGGGAGGGGAAGGAGAGGAAAGGAAATGAATTTTTTTCAAGTTAAGACTGGCTCCTCCGCTTACCAAACAAAACTGATGGATGATAATTCGAACAAGGCAATCGATATCTGCGTGTCTGGATATCACAACCGGCCGGGTCTCCCCTTGTTCCAAATCGGCAACCTTCACGCCAGAATAAAGAAAACCAGGTCTCTTCACCAATTTCAGAATTGCCCCAATCTCAAACACCTCCAGGATAATCTACTTTACTGAGTGTAGAAGGGGAAAACCATGACATCCCTTGTCACGAATCTAGTCGCGAAAATGTGACACGCAAGGTCCTAAGTTACGTGCCACCTCTAGAAAACGTTGTAACTCCCACGCCGTCGGGGATTTACATCCCTTTCTAGGTCAATACATATATAACACACGACGATCTTGTCGACATTTTGCCCGCTTATTAACGATAGGTTGTGTGCCTACCCATTCAGCCAATTATCATGTGAGATATATGTAAGGTCTACTCGATATGCCAAATTTGGGATGAGGACTGTCTGTATTTTAATATTTGGTTCCAGTATTTATTTTATGAGGTTACTAGCATCCTCGTGTATTAGGTATGGGTAACTTCTACTGAATACCTATCCTCTCAGGTAAGGTATAAACGGATAATTGGTTTGATTTTTTGCATTTAATTTAAAGAGGCTGCCTACCTCTCGAAAGATACCTGTTGAGAAAAGTTGTTCGGTTGGTAGTTTTATTTCGGAGATTACCATCTCCCTCTTTCGACTTTAGATTTGTTTTTGTGCATCCCAATTCGTAACTTAGAAAGTCAAACAATAGATGAAAAGTATTAAATTAGAAAAGTCAAATAACAGAAGAAAAGTTTTCATTTTGTTCCGTCTGGTTGCATCCGAACGCTTTCAATTCGGGACGGCATACGCTAGCAAAACTTCCCCTTTGACTGACTGTACCTGCGTCTTGTCCTATATATGAAAAGGTCGTTGACTCGTCTCTCGCTCACAGCTGATTGACGGTTCGCCTAGCACATCCCTGTTAATGATAACATTATTTGGGCGGCAGGTGTAGTAAACTTAGTTGTATCCGTCTTTAAAAAGGGTCCTCTGAAATTTAATAAATAATATAAAAAAACTCACCCGGTTAGTCACCTCTCATTCTCAGCGTGAAGCTTACCTGGTTACACTATATAGCTAAATCACTTTAATTTTCGACCTCCTCCCTACGCTTATAAAAGGGTAATTAAATATTCCTGTAAATAAAATTGTACCTCCCTAATCTGTTAGGATTCGAACCCACAGTTAATAATCTATTTGATTCTCTGGTTTTCGGTCTCCGTGGATAGAATGCCATCTCGCCAAATCAATAACTTAGCCCGATTAAACACTTCCTGCCTTTAAGTACATTCACTCTATTTTAAAAACGCAATCATTATTTTTATTATTTTCATGTTTTTAAGACAAGCAATCTAGTTCGAACTGTATACGAAATCACGTTTAAATCAACACAACTTTATAACACAATCGCGATTGCACAACACCTGGCGCCCCTGAGGTGGGTTTTTACAAAACGGCGCTCTAAAAATTATCCGATTGTTCCTTACTGTCATTATTATTAATTGTTTTCTCACTGAGTCCAACCACTTTCACTTCACACAAAAACCGGTTCAATAATATTTCACTTTAGTTCAAAATTCCACAATACTATTAACACTATCTGAATCCACTAATTCACTGCAATTTCACACAACACTTCTCATTTGTATCGATTTCATGGAGATGTCAACGTACTCAAGTTCCAAACCTGACTGCCCGTCCCTGCGCCCTGTCCCGTGTGAATGTGTTTACTCCAGGCCTGTCTGTCCATAAATCTCCCGTCGTTGTCTAAACAAAAAATTTTTTTTGAGCACGTTCGTTTCGTTTATTTTATGTGAGTGTCCAAAACATCACAAGATGGACTTATACTTTAGCTTAATACAGTCCCACCCAAATTAACTGGTATAAATATGAAGAAAAATACACTTTACTAACCTTACCGATTAGCAAATAATACTTAGTAAAATTATTAATAAAACTCAACAACTATAACGCACATGTCCCCACGAAAATACTATTCAAAGAAATTAACTAATTAAGAATTAGAAAATTCTATGAATAAACGAGAAACATATGACTTTTAAACTATAAAATACAAAATATACCAGTACACACAAACACAATATTTATAAAAACGTCACAAGAACACGAAAACTATATGAGACAATATAGTAAGTTGTACACAAATACAGTTATGACTGAAAGTGGTAAGAGAAGCATAGGTCATGAGTGTTTTAATATTAACATCCCTATAAGAACATGAATAATTATTAACACAATAGTTATCAATCATAAAAAAATTCTTCACTATGATTCAGCACGTGTTTCATCAGGTTATGGTTTCTAAAACATTTTTTATTTGAAATATATACATATTACAGATTTACAGAAGAAAAGGATATTGTTCTAAAAACTAATCACAATAAAATGTTTTCTTTTTAACGTTACTACCCAATTCGATAGAGTTTCTCGTATTTGAGTTGGGGAGTAGTGCCATTACAGTATACGTAAGGTAAAGAAAAGAATGAAAGTTTTTATTTATAAAGTAAGAAAACAACAAGTTAATATAGCATGAAAACAAAAGTGTAGATAATGAAATAGACCAATATAGCAGTTACTAAATTAGATACATAATAAATGTAAATAAATTTAAGAATATGGATGTTGTAAAATAAAAATAATATTATTAAATTTCGATTAATAAGTAGGTGGTAGGTGGTAAGTACATAAAGTTATTCTATTCAGTTGGAATAATGCAGAGCTGATAATATTGCAAGAGTAGGTACATAATAAATTGCGACAATAAGCTATTGGTTAGTTAGAATTCTGATATGATATTTGAAGAGGATATGTTAAAAAAAGAAAAATATATTTATGTATTGGTATTTTTTTGTTAATTAATGATGAATTGAAATAATTTATTATAATTAAGTATGAGATATTAAAATTTGCATTTGGTCAATACAAAAATTTAATTAAAAAATTCTTAGGACGGGTTGTTTCGGAGAATTTGAACAATTCATCAAATTTCAAAGTTCATTTGCGGGTTCTGTGAAAGATTTTTTCAAGTTCTGTTTTTATTTCAGTTCTGTCAAGCAACTAGCCTATGATGATATAATAACAGAACTTGAATAGGACTTTCACAGAACCCGGAAATGAACGTTGAAATTTGATGAATTGTTCAAATCCTCCGAAACAACCCGTCCTTAAAGATCGTTATATGAAATTAAATCTTACGATTATCATTGGGTCGATCAAGTAGTTGTTTTATTTGTGATTTAAAGACTTTATAATTTTATTTTATGTGGGAGTGCACTAAGAAAAATTAAACCTTGATAAGTGTAATGGTGTTGAAAAGCACTCATTTTAAATTATGGGATTTCTAAGTTGCCACGTGATCTTAATCGGTTTCTAATTTTTGGAAATGTTACTGTAGTATTGGAATGATCTTTGTGAGAATAATAAGAAGAAAAAAAACGTGAATTGTTTATTATCGGCGGTGAGTCATCAAATGTCTCGTATAATATATATTTCGATAAAATGAACAAAGATCATGAAAAAACTAAACATAGGACATTTATAAAGTTTTTATACCGTAATACTTCCCTTTGGAGGAGATGAATAGTTCTGTTCGGCACAAAACAGATCAGGCCAATAACACTTTTGAGAACGTAAATAGTTGCACTCGGAACATATAAAGTTTTTTCTGCAGTATGAGTCAGCATGTGCCACTTCAAATATGACTTGAAACATGAAAAACGTCTTTCTGGAAAGTGAAAACGCACGTGATTCTTTCTTTCGAAAAAATGAAGAGTTGCACTTTGATAAATTAAAACTCTTTTCTCTACTGTAAGTAAGCACGTGGCACGTCAAATATTTCTATTAAGTACATGTATAGTTGCATCTAAAAAAATTATTTGGAACACGAAAAAGTGTTTTCGCCACTGTGAGTCAGCATATGTCTCGTCAATTTTACCTTTTGAATAAATGAGCTATTGCACAAAGAACATGAAAAAGCTTTTTTTCTAGTGTGAGTTAGAATGTGGCTTATCAAATTTCCCTTTTGCGTAAATGAGTTATTGCACAAAGAACATGAAAAAGGTTTTTCTCCAGTGTGTGTCGACATGTGTATCTTTAGAGCGAATTTTCGAGAACATGAATAGTTGCACTCCAAACATGAAAAAAGTTTTTCTCCAGTGTGAGTCAGCATGTGCTTCTTTAGATAGCTTTTTTGAGAACATGAATAGTTGCACTCCAAACATGAAAAAGGTTTTTCTCCAGTGTGAGTCAGCATGTGGCTAATGAAATTATCTTTTCGAGAGCATGAATAGTTGCACACAGAACATGGAAAAGGTTTTTCACCGGTGTGGGTCAGCATGTGCCTCCTCAGACGGCTCTTACGAAAGGACGTATAATTGCACTCAGAACATGAAAAAGGTTTTTCGCCACTGTGAGTCAGCATGTGGTTCGTCAAATATCGTTTTTGATAAAATGAATAGTTGCATTCGGAGCATGTAAAAGGTTTTTTTTCGTTGTGAATCAGCATGTGGCTCGTCAATTTTTTCTTATGGAAAGATGAATAGTTGCACTCGGAACATTTAAAACATTTTTCTCCACTGTGAGTCAGCATGTGGCTAATCAAATTATCCTTTCGAGAGCATGAATAGTTGCACACAGAACATGAAAAAGGTTTTTCACCGATGTGGGTCAGCATGTGCTTCCTCAGAAGGCTCTTACGAGAAGACGTATAATTGCACTCAGAACATGAAAAAGGTTTTTTGCCACTGTGAGTCAGCATGTGGCACTCCGTGGTTTCAGTTGATTGTGTCTTCAGATCTGACGATAATTTGGAAAAAAAGGATTAATAGTAAGCTTCATGTGACTTATTACTTTCGTGTCAGAAAAGAACTCACGTAAAAGTAAAAATATAGGTACCCATAGGAACAGGTGACTAATTTGTGCCTTGCACTTATTTATACTTTTGAATTGAAACGCCGAATTTTATATAGACTAACTAACTAACTAACTAACCATCACGCCGTTTCCCCGCAAGGGTAGGCAGAGAGGACGGACCGCCAAACAACTCGGTCTTGGCACACATTCCTTGCCTCATTCACATTCATACATCGTCTCATACATACTCTTCTATTGTTCTGACTCTTGACATGGCCCGACTCAAGTATCTGATTCACTTGGTCGTGCCATGTCTTCCTCGGGCGTCCCCGACTTCTGCTACCATTCACATTTGCATCGTATATTCTCCTTACACACCTTTCTTCGCTCATTCGCTCTACATGCCCAAACCATTTAAATTTTATATACATTACTTTATAAAACAATTTTATTAAAAATAGTGTTTGCAATGTAATGTTAAGAATTAAAAATTATTATTCTTACCAAGACTTTTCATAGATCATAGTTTTTATATACAGAAAATATTCATTCACCGGGCATCACATTCATCTTCAAATATCTCATCAGTATTTTCAGACGTGTTGCTGCAGGATAAACCATTTCAGAGGCCGCATATAACAGAACACTCCAATTCTGTTCGGTTGTTTTTTTTCAGGAATTTATGTGAATACGGGAAATCAGTGCGACAAATGTTTATTATTATTTCCCTTTATTTCAGTATTTCTTACGAAATAACTTCTGCAGCAACTAAATCAAACATACTCGACCATTAAGATTTCACTTTTAAGCTCCATTCGCGTATTTATGTTTTGCAATGTTCATAATCTTTACATCGAAAACATCTTTTTTCACAAATACATTTTTCCAGAAAATTTAAGTTATTTTCTAACTGCCTTAGATATGTTATAATAATAAAGCAAATACTATGTTCGGATACATTTTCGTTGACCTTCAAAATAAAAAGAAAAATAATAGCTTCCAGAAAAATATAAAAATCAAATAATTATTTTAAACCACAACCTCACAATTATTAGGTAGTTTAATAAGGAGTTCCAATTTGGAATTAATTTTTTCACATGTTTTAGTTTCGGAGACATAATGGCTTAGAACTTCCTTTGGAGGTACTTTTTACCAGAAAACATCAGCATTCTGTTTTTTTTGTCTAGATTAACTGGACTACTAAGAACGAAAACACATTTTACCTGCTGTCTTGACAATTCTTTCAAAGCGTTCTAAGCACTCCTTTTTAACATCCGGCAGGTCTATGTCAATTTCCGTATATGGAAATTCCCCTTCATCTTCTTCTCGGGGTCCAAGCTCCGCCTTGATGGTAACAGACTCTATATTAAAGCAACCTGAAAAAAAATACAACAAAGTATATTAACCGTCAATGTACAAAAAACTAGTTTTAAATTAAAATAATTTTTTTTAAATTAAAGTAAAATACGACATACAATTATACGACAACGACAAAAGATAACATTGATTGACCACACAGGAGCAAGAATGAGGTGAACAGACTTTAAACTTAATTAAGGAAATAATAAAGATGCTAGATGTCACTTCAAGGACCGATGTTCCAAGAAGGAAAGCATTTACTCTTGACTACCTTCAGAACACGGTTTTATTATTATAAGTCAATGGAATGATGTTTTCTTTCATAAATATTTAGTTAATAGACACGAATATATGTCAAAAACAGATGAGGGTTTATTGTGAGCATTACTTGAGCTAAAAGAGTTTTGTAGTTTAGCAGTTATAGCAAAAGAATTATTTTAAAGTAAATACGTCCTGTTTGCACGACATTTCGAAACGGACATGGATTCCGAATATCCGAATTTAATATTCTACATTTTATACGTATGCAATGCAACTAACCGTCTGTCTGAGTACTTTCCGCATATTGCAAACATTCCTTCTTTATATCTGGAAGATCGAAATTTATATCTGTATACGGTATTTCATCTCCGCCTTCTTCCTGGGGCCCTGGTTCCGTCTTGATGGAAACAGTCTCTTGATTTGGTAGATCCATGGCACTGCTGTTGTAGCGTTTGGTAATTTGTTTCAGCCAAACAAATATACCTGAAAAAGAACATAGTTGTGACGGAACCCTACTTTGCATCTGCCGTGAAAATTTGGTTTGGCTTGTAATATTCTGTAAAAACCAAGAAATAGTATTCATGACACATTATTGGAAATTAGGATATAATTACGTGTGTACCTTGACCTTGAAGTGAAAACATTTGAAAACGGTTGAAAAAGTCGTCGTTAATGGTCAGATAACTCTATATATATAAATAAATAGGAATTACCGTTCCGTTTTGGGTACCGATTGGCACCCTGAGGGTGTTTTTCAAACCAACTGTCACTTTTGAAATTGAAAAATGTTTGAGAAAGAGATTTAATACACTGAAAATAACTAAACAGAAGCTATGGGCTTGTAGCCCTTCACTTTTAGTGCGTGGAGAATACTCTTTAGACGCGATTAGCACAATTTATCTGTTTTTTTATGATTAAACTGCGAAGAGCGTGGAAAAGTACCGCTGTTCCGCTTGAAGGCAAGAACCATAAATATACCACTCTCTAGATCGATATCTTCGGGCTTTTTGTATACAACAGAATTATACAGTACTTAACCACAGATATACAAGCAGTACTTACCGGGCGGAGCAAAGCAGTAGACAAGGTAGAAAAAACTCAAGGCCATTTAAAAGCTTACTTTTACATCTTAATGCAACCATAGACAATATAATTGATCTCGGCCTACTCCATTCATTCACTAGCCCAAAAAACTATCTTAAAAATAAAAATTTCCTTTAAGCAGAAAAATGTCGAAATGTTTTCCACGGGCAAAAGTTTGTTATAACTCTACTTAAGGGAAGTTAATAATTAATACTATTCATATAAAAGAAAAGGAGGAACGAGTAAAAAAAGGAATTTACTTAGTTGTAAACACTATTAAAATTTATTTAAAAAACATGTATAAAGAAGGGTGAGTCTTAATCTAGGTTAATACTAGTCGTAAATTATAGTTCTTATCTGGAACCGCGGATCTCCATGTTCGCACTTATCACTGATACACAAAAGCGGCAACTTGGGCTGGTTCCGAAGGGCGGAATCAGTTCAGCCTGGGCCAAGGCTCCGAAGGGCAGAGTCGACAGGCAGCGACTCCTGAGAGGGCAGCTTCCTCGTAGGGATATCCTCAGCACCGCTCCAAGGGGGAGAGCAGGAAGTTTCTCGGCGGAGGCGAGACGGTAACTTCTGCTAGGGCAGCTCCCTGGTCGGAAGAGCCTCGGTGCCGCTCCAAAGGGGGAGAGCAGGAAGTTTCTCGGCGGAGGCGAGACGGTAACTTCTGCTAGGGCAGTTCCCTGGTCGGCAGCTGCCTCGTCGCCGCTACAAGGGGGAGGGCAGGATGATGACTCCCAAGATGATGAGAGCGTGACTGTTGAGAACTAGGCAAGATCGTGACCGCCGAGAGGGCAGCCTCCTGGGCGGAGGCGCCTCGGCGGCCGCCCCAAGGGGAGGCGAGATGATGACTCTTGAGAGGCGAGAGCGTGACTGTCGAGAGGGCAGCTTCCTGGTAGGAAGCGCCTGGGCGACCGCCCCAAGGGGGGGCGAGAGCGTGACTGTTAGAGCTGAATCAGTTGAATTCACCCGCGCGATCTGGCGACTGTAGCGCCTGTCTTGGGGTGCTGAAACTAAAGTGGTTCCGCTTTACACCACTTCGGTACGTTGTTTGAGTCCGTGGCGCTGGCATCGACATTCTCACCGCTAGAGTTACTATTATTTTAAAAGATGTTAAAATTTGTACCAAAGACCTTCAAACAATTACAATGGCCTAGCCTTGGGCGAAGGTTTTTTACTGCCGGGTCGCTGGCTTAACGATACACCCATTTCAGAATTACTACTTAATGAGGGTCTAGAGATAAATCTGCCGACTAATGGGTGGATTTCCAAGTTAGCTTTCTAATTTTTTATTGCGATTTCTGGCCACGCTATTGACTAAATTGCTTTGGCCTTTCTGTGAATTCAAGTCACGTGGATACCTAGGGACATATCAAGTTCATCTGACTAAGAAAATAAACTTTTACAGTTTATTTCCTTAAGATGAAACTTGTTAAT
The DNA here is from genome assembly GCA_026573805.1 of Hesperophylax magnus. Classification (NCBI taxonomy): domain Eukaryota; kingdom Metazoa; phylum Arthropoda; class Insecta; order Trichoptera; family Limnephilidae; genus Hesperophylax; species Hesperophylax magnus. The sequence goes on along the minus strand of JAIUSX010000186.1, from coordinate 739,949 downwards.
CGGAGAAGAAGAAACCCAAAATGACGAGAAATTTGCAAAAAAAACTGAAGAAAATTTCTAAAACATGATTGTCCGACAGTACGGCGATGAATTCCGACATTTTTCTGCCTATTTCGAACTCATGGTTGCATATGTTTAAGAATCTTTAATTTCACCAAAACAATAAGATAAGGATAACACTAATTAATAACATGAATAAGTTGGTCGATATAATAAATAACATTTATACAATGTGGAGGAAGACTAACCTAAAAACTGTCAATTCACTTTAAACTTGAATTTACGTAGGAAGAATGAATATATAATAAAATATATAATATATAATATCCCAAATAAAATAAAATAAAATAAAAATAAAATATGCTTGTAACTCGCTAACACTATACTGGCTAATATTGTATTTTTATCACGAACAACTAACACGCAATATTTTCGACGCGAAATTACAGTATTTCGGCAGCAAATGACAACCCGCGTGTATAAATAAGAACGATTTGAAAACAGTCAAATGAAAAAATTCCGTCATCTCTTTCCGTTACACGAGGCATAATGGTAGAGAGCGAGAGATCAAACCAATCCTGCTCTAACCAATGAGATCTGAGCTTTAAGCCATATTATTCGTTTTCTATAAGAATAATGAGGTGGGCGTGGCGGTTTCAAATGGGTTTCAAGGCCAAAGTTTAGTTAAATGCCCCTCGCAAGAACTGAACCGGTGACAGTAGAAAACAACTAAAAACCAACATGGCCGCTCATCTTGACTAGGGGACTTCTGATTGGTTGAAAATGGAGATTGATCATTCAAGCCCTCAACGTTCGACGGGATGTTGAACAAATATCGATGAAGTATAAAAATATATTATATTCGTAACGTTGAGTGCTTGAATGTTCAATATCCGGGAGTTTGAACAAATAAGAACTAAAACATTGTTCCGTGAGTGGATATTGGCACTCGAAAAATGCTGGAAATGTCACTTAAAAACCAAAAATTATGGTTTTTTTAGCTTCATAATGCGCAATAAGCTAATGAAAATATTGGCATTCATAACTCAGTTTTGCTAAAAAAGGTCTATTGAACATACAAGAACTAAGATAGCGAAATGTGAATATCGTGGTTCTCTTGTTTCATGAAAAATTGTGGGAAATAATTGACGAAAATTTTTTTTATTTCAATTAAATCAAAAAATCAATATCCTGTCTGGTTTAATCAGCAATTGGTTGCTCTTCTTAAGAAAAAAAACAAGGTTAGACTTAAGGTAAAAAAATATAATAATGCATCAGATTATAGAGAATTCTCTAATTTAAGAAAAATGGCAAAAAATACGCAAAGCGAATGTTATAAATCATACATTAACTATGTTGAAAGTGGTCTGCATGATAAAAGGTACTCTCGTCATACTCAAAATCATTACGAAAAACCAATTGCATTACTAAGGTAATGCATCTTGATGATATTTTCGCAAATGATGGAGAACACATAGCCTGTTTAATTCTTTTAATGAAAGATTGCAAGTAGACGCAATTTATGCTGATTTCCAAAAAGCTTTTGATAAAGTTAACCATTCCATCTTACTAAAGAAACTATAACAAATAGGAATACACGGAGATCTATTGCGCTGGATGAAATCATATTTATATAAAAGAACACAACTAGTGCTTATTAACGGATACAAATCATCCCCTATAGTTATAACTTCTGGAGTACCACAAGGGTCAAATCTTGGCCTCCTGCTTTTTTTATAATCGTTAATGACCTTGGCTCGAAATTAAATTGTGATTATGCTTTTTTCGCCGATGATCTTAAAATTTTTCGTAGAATTAAGTCTGTTACCGATCATCTACTGCTTTAAAAGGATCTCGAATCACTAAATAACTGATGTACTGTCAATGATATGCACTTACATTTTGAAAAATGTTATATTTAAAACTTTACTCTAAATAAGGTTATAAAGAATTTTTCCTATGTTATTAATAAGATTATTCTCAAAAAAGTGTCTTCTATAAGATATCTAGAAATTACTCTTGATTCTAGATTTATATTTGATTTACACATTTTTTTTTTTAAATAAATAAGCTTTATTGACTGAAAATTTTACTTTTTTTTTTTTAGACAATGTATAGATAGTCCCACGAAGCTGCCACATGGCTGCTTGTCTGCAGGTTCTATCTCAATATACAATTTTAATATAATATAAGTCTCCCGTTATATAAAATAAATAACAAACTCTTACATACAACTACACTAACACTTTAAATGACAATACGATAACGTACATTCATAAGTACAAGACAATATAGCACACATCCGTTTTCAACGCCGCGGCAAGGCTTATCACCGGAGTATCTAAATACTCCCACATTTCAGAGCATCTCAAAAATCTGCACTGGCTCAAATGTCCTGAAAGAATCCAGTTCAAGGTATGCTGGATGGTATTTAAGTCACTTAACGGAATGGCTCCGGCTTATTTATCAGAATTGTGTATTCCAGAAGATTCCAATTCCCGACAGTCAGCAACGTCATCAGCTATCGGAAGGTTGAAGGAACCAAAGCGCACACCAGATACTAAGTTCGGTGAGCGTGCTTTTGCCGTGTCAGGACCTAAAGCCTGGAATGGACTGCCACATGATTTGAGAATGATCGCAGACTCGACAGAATTTAGGTCTAAACTTAAAACGCACCTTTTCAGACAGTCGTATCCATAATTTCAGAAACCTCCACTTTCACAGTTGACGGCAATTTAAATTTAAATTAACAAAATGTAAAAAATACTAAAAATAAAATAAAATAAATAAAAATAACAATTAAAAATAAATAAATAAAAATGATAACAACTAACAATTTGTAGGCTTTTAAGACAGTTAAAATACATTTAAATTAAAATAAAAACTATAGCAGACTTAAGATCATGCGACGACCAGTGTTTTTTGATATAGTGTCCTCTGCGTGCAGTTCTATCTTTTATAAGCATAAACTTTTTAATATAAGTGTGTTTGTTGGAAGTGACTTGCCAGGTAAGTATGTTTTGGTATATTTTCTAAATAACAAATGGAGATCCTAGGAAATAAATTGTACAGCGCCCTTGAGGTGATTTTTCACAAAAACGGCGCTCTACAAATTATCCGATTATTATTATTATTATTATTATTATTACAGATAACACACATTCAAAAATAATACATATACGATAACACACATTGAAAGTGAATAACATCGTACTGTAACATAATGTAATAAAAATAAAATTCTAGTTAACTAAGTGAAAAATGTTTTTTTTTTTTTTTCTGGAAATAAAAAGCTTGTTAGTGAAAAAAAAAAAAAAAAACATTAATTTATATTAGAATTAAAACTTTCAAATAATGTCTTTCCTTTTCTTCTTTGTTTGCTTTATTTTTTATAGATATACAGATTTTTCATTTATAAGCCACATCTTTACATTTTTCATGCTTAAACTCTTATTTTCTGAAAAAACAAATTTATTTTTGAGCTTATTAAAAATCACTGGTACACAGTACTCCAGCGTTCGGCTTCCATACTTATTTGTTATTTTAGGTATTTTCAACCCTTTTTTCTGTAAGACGTGTGCTGTGACTATGTACCAGTGGTTTTTTATAATTACTATCGCCCCAGTTATCTTTAATGGTAAGGAACCAAAATAAACCTTTTATAGGGAGCAGGCCCTCAGCACAATATAACAGTTGCACATTGTGTCTTTGTCTATACATATTAGGTGATACAATTTTTTTTATGATAGAGGTTTGCAAATTTTGTACATACTTAATATATGTCATGCTTGTATTTCCCCAGCTTCTAATTCCATATCTAAGAATAGATTCTACTAATGAGAAATATACTAGTTTGAGTGTGCTATGAGGCAAGACAAATTTTAATTTATAGAAACTGTTTGCTAGAGCTCTTAGCTGGTTACATATTTTAGTAACTTGCTTATCCCATTTAAATGTGTTATCTACTTTTAATCCCAGATAAGTATACTCGTTGACAAAATCAATTTTCTCACATTGGCAGTTAGATATTATTTTTCTATGGATGCATTCAAAGTTACGTGCGGTTAGTTTGGGAATATTCCACATTTTCAAACTTGGTGATCTGATATACATGCATTTTGTTTTCTTTACATTTATAACCAATCCTACATCGTGTGCCCATTTTAGCAGTTCATCGAAGTCGGTTTGCAATTCTTGAATCGCTATTTGAGGATTTTCATTAGATACTACAAGTGCGGTGTCATCTGCGAAAATGAATCTGCGCGCTTTTCTAAATAGTATCGACATAGCTATGACATATATAATATACAATTTTGGACCCAAAATTGACCCCTGTGGGACACCAGACCTTATAAATTTAGATTTACTCATCTCATTCAATATTCTTACCCTCATTTTTCTATTTGATAAGTAGTTATTAAAAAAAGTTAGCAGTTTACCACGGATTCCAATAATTTGTAGAAATTTTATTATTTGTTTATGGCATAGTGTATCAAAGGCTTTAGAGAAATCAATAAAGAGTACAAGTACATGTTTTTGAGAGTTGAGCTGGGTGTTTATGAAATTAGAAAAATTATTTAGTAGTGCGTCACAGCTTTTTTTTTGGAACCCGTACTGACATTCGTCAATGATACCAAATTTATTTAAATATCCGTCTAGGTATATTGCTATATATTTTTCGAGAATTTTTTCCAAGGCAGGTAATAGGGAAATAGGTCTGTAATTATTTATAATTGAATGATCACCGCCTTTAAAAATAGGTCTAACAACACTAGTTTTTAATTCTTCAGGTATTTGGCAAGTATCAATTATTGTGTTTATAAAATGAGTAATTACTGGGCTCAGTATTTTTACATGTTTTTTTATATCATACATACGTATTTGATCCAATCCTGGTGTTTTTGAGTTTTTCAATATTCCGATAATAGATTCGATTTGTTTTACGCTAGCTCTGGGTAGGTACATAGAATGCGGTAAATTGTCTAGCTGGTATGGAGACGCACGGACATCACATTTGTGTAGTAACTCATTTACTCCCTCATCAAAGAAGTTAGCAAAATTTTCTGCAACTTCATCCGTCGGTTTGGTCTTCAAGAAGTACTTAGATATAACTGCGTCACAACTGGATTTGTTTTTTCTTCCTAATATTTTGTTTATTTCGTTCCACGTTTTTTTATATCCTTAAAACAATTATTGAATTTGTTATTGAAGTATGTTTTTTTTGCATCTAATATTTGCTTATTTAGATTATTAATGTATTTTTTGTAGTCTTTTTCATATTTCTTGTTTGTTGGCATGTTTTTCCATTTTCTCCATAATTTATCCCTGGTTTGTATATTTTCTATGAGAATATCGTTCATCCAACTTTTTTGATTATGGCGATAGGTATTTTTTACTAATTTTGTGATACTACTTTTTTCGTAGATTTTTTTAAAGTGTGATTTAATGTCTTGATATATGATATCCGAATCAGTGTGAATTTGAATTGAGTTCCAATCAGTTTTTGTAATCATTTCACCAACTTTTTTTTCAGATAGTACAGTGTTGTATTCATGGTGCGATATTTTGTTTTTGTCCTTATTATGAAGGTATACAGACACGGCAGTTATATAATGATCTGCTATCCTTGTTTCACATACGCATGAGTTAATTTCACACTTTTCCTTTTCTCTAATATATATGTGATCCAGACACGTCGCAGTTGTGTAGGTATTTACCACCGCTTCTCTCGTAATGTCATATATACATTTCTCTAGACCGACACGATTTCGATTTCTCTAGATTTGGACTTAATGACATTAAGTCCAAATCGCTTAAAATGATGGGATTTAAAACTTTTCAAAGATCCTCTATCAATTCTAACCCTTTCCCACGGACGTATATAAGGGAGGGGTCTTGGGGGTCCGGACCCCCCCCCCATTGCACCGCGCCGATTGTAGAATATGATAGTTTCTTAAGTCCGCCACAGTGCGGGGAGCGGGGGAATGGGCAGTTAATTAATAGTAGTTGTAAAACAATGAATCTCGTGTCAGTTTTTTTTGTTTGAGAGAAAACTACATTTATTTTCATGTATAACTTGAATTTACAATATTTTGTTAGTGTTACTGTAGGTAGGTAGGTAATTTTTAATTTTAATTATATTGTAGTTCATTAAAAAGAGTGTCATAATAATACGACCAAAGTTTAAAAGAAATTATTTTGTTCTTAAGATGAAAGCTCTTCATTTAGCTTGAGAGAAAACGCTTATTTTTTTCATACATTAAGTATTATTTGCATTAAAAATATTTTGTTATTGTAGGTAGGATGATACTTTTTGATTTTAATTTTATAATTGTAGTTCATTAAAATGAGTGCCTTACAATATGACCAAAGTTTAGAATAAATTATTTGGTTATGTGATTAAATAAAAGGTGTTTCAATTTTAAAACAAATTATTTGTTCTTAAGATGAAAGAGTATTTTTGTTTAGTGTACCTTAACAAATTAGGTATAAAAAAAAGTTATTTTGTTTTCCACCTTTTATTTTATGTTATTTCTTTTTTTATGTTATAAACGAAGCGATTTTATTTAAATAAGGAGCGATAATTATGTTATGTTTATTTTTAGTTCAAATATCAGAGACTGAATGATTTATATATATAATATTTAAAAATAAAGGCTGATTGATTAAGACTGACTATTTTTTTCACGAAAACATGACCTTATATATTTTTTTTTAATTTGCGGACCCCCCCCTTATCAAAGCTATATATACGTCCGTGCCCTTTCCTATCCCTCAATTAGAAGTAAACTTGAATATGGAAGCACTATTTAGAATCCACATTAGTGCAAGTATGAAAACATGAATCAGTTTAAAAAAATGCTTAGACTATTATCTTTTAAATGTGGACTAAATGATCATCTTAGATCATACGACGCACGTCGTGGATATTTTAATCTTAATACACTAAGAAGGCAATTGACTGCCTAATATGTTTGAATAAAATTATCCACGGCCATCTTGATATTTCATTATGTCTTGGCAATATTGAAATAAATGTCCCCAATTCCCATTGTTTAAGACACCATAGCATTTTTCACGTGAATATATTAAAATTTAATATCGCTTACTTTAGCCCTCTGATCCGAATGTGTCGACTGTACAATAAGATTGAGTGTGCTGAAGTTGATATTTTCGTCGATAATCTATACAAATTCAAAAAAAGTTCACTATTTGTTTGGTTTTTTAATTGTACGTAACCTGTATTTAATTGCATTTTTGCCTGTGTGTATCTAATTTTTAGATTGTAACTTAACTGAGTTTTTATAACTGGATAGCTCTTACGTAAGTGAGAACATCTGTAAAAACCCAGTATAAATAAATAAATAAATTGTTATCCCGCTGGCGTTGGTTGTAAAATTACTGACCAAAGCGTCACAATATGTTGTCGACTGGTAAGACGGATCATTGGCAAATGAAGTAGATTCGTTGTCAAACTCATAAGCACACGAAGTAGTCAGGTTAACAAAATCATAAGCAAATGGAGTAGTTTTTTAGAAAAAAAAATATTTAGTTACTTTTTTAAATAATTATGTACATTTTTGTATGGCACATGAAAAAAAAATATATATATAAAATTAAAACAGATCATTGAAGTCCTCCTCAATAGGAGATCCTGTGCTGAGGGGGACTATATGTATATGTAAGTATACGTTTTCAGCGACTAAAATGATGTTTTTAATATATTAGCTAGTTATTCTTCCGTTATTTCCTTAAGTCAAGATTTGATGTCCTTAATGTAGTTTATTTTCGTTTTTCTTTGTTTGATGTTGATAGGGAGTTTATTATATAATTTTATTGCTAAAAAATCAGAGCTTCTTTGTCCAAAGGTAGAATTACATTTAGGAATATTTAGTATGTCTGTTTGCTTCGCTCTGGTTTTATGATCATGAGAGGGGTTTGCCTCTGGTTTATTTTTTAGGTGATGAACTAGAATATTTTTAGCATAGATTTTTTGTAAACTTGGAAAATCAAACAGATTAAAAATATTAGTAGTTGGCGTCCTTAAGTGGAGCTTTAATAAGGTTTTTATGATCCAATTTTGAGTGTTCTTTAGTTGTTTAAGATGGTTTGATGATGCTGAGCCCCATCCTATTATTCCATATTCCAATAGAGAGTGGCATAGAGCATAATATACTCTCTTTAGATCTGTAGTTGACAAGATATTTCGTAATTTTTTGAAGAAATAGATGAGTTTTGTTAGCTTTTTTGAGGTTCCTTCGATGTGTGCATCCCAATGAAGTTTGTCGTCAATTACGATCCAAAGATTTTTAATTGTTTTAGTTTGGACTATATGCGGGCAAGAACATTGCGGATATTTGTTTAGACATTCATGTAATTTGAGTGTATGCTCATTCGTTGGTTGACCTCTTTTGTTTTTAGAGAATGTTAGATATTTAGTTTTACTCACATTTAATTTAAGGGAGTTTGCTTTTAACCAGTTTTTGAGTACAGTCAGACCGTGCTCCGTACTTCCATTTTTTTTAAATTTAAAAAATAGTATTAAATGGTCAATTGTATCAAAAGCTTTTTGAAGGTCAATAAAAACTGCCAAGCATTTTTTACCTTCATCCAGTTTTTTTATAATTGTATTTGTTTCTTTAGCTATAGCATCACCAGTACCCAGGTTTTCCCTAAAACCATATTGCGTCGTTGATAATATTTTATTTTCAACAAAAATTTAACCATTTGTTTTTTATTACTTTTTTCAATATTTTCGATAGTGGAGGTAATAGACTAAATGGCCGATAGTTAGATATATCATTTTTGGGACCGCTTTTGTATATTGGAATAATCGTAGCAATTTTAAGACGTGAGGGAAAAATACCTTTTCTAATTGAATTACTAGGTACGTCAGTGGGTAGATTAGCTTATTTAGTAGATATTTAATTGCTCTGTTTGATATCAGTTCATTTCCCGATGAGGTATTTGTGTTTAGGGAGGCTATGGTATTTCTTATATCTTCACTTGTTATCTTGATTATGTTAAGGGATTTTTCATGATTGACATTTTCATTCCACACTGTTTTTCGGCAGTAAATGAAGATTGTTTGATTTTATTTGCTAAGTTCGAGCCTATATTGCAAAAATATTGACTAAATGATTGGTTGAATAAATCATACAAAGCAGCATACAAAGTTGGCAGGATCTCCAAATCATTAGTTATCGAGGTAGTCTGGCCGACCAAATCATAAGCAAATAAAGAAGACTGGTTGACCAAGTTATTCGCAAATGTAGTAGACTGGTTGACAAAATCGTTAGCAAATAATAATAATAATGTTTATTTCAGCTGGACAGAGCGGTGTGTGCAATGCTCTGCCTGCCATAAAAGTTTACATTTAAGTTTATACATAAAAATAAAATGAATAAAGAAATAAATAAAAATAAAAATAAAAAATCAATGCGTTGATGTGCACATCAGGACTTTATGGTGGCTTCAGTGAAATTCTCCATCTCCGGTGTAGAGGCGCTCCCTGCCACTAGGCAACGGCCTGGACAAGAGTGTTGTCCGATCTCTGGTAGCGCTGACTCGTCCCGGCTATTCTGTGGCGCATCAAAGCAGCGAACCCATGCACCCTTCCTTCGGTGAACATCTGTGAGGCGCTGCATCGCCAGGGGAGGCCAAATAGGGCTCTGTATGCGTGGTTGTACTGTACTCGGAGTGTGTTCATGACGCCTTGTGTGTATGTCGTCCATAGCTCGCTAGTGTAGAAGCTCATACAATATGTTTGGAAAAGTTGCTTCTTCACCGGAGGACTGCATTTGTTGAATCTCCTGGCAAGCATGTTAGCTCGCACACTCAGTACTCTTCTTTGACGTTCTATGTCTTTTTTATCATTTAGGTCATCGGTGATGACATGCCCAAATATTTGATTTCGCTGCAAATTGTCAGGTTGGCCCCGCCGAGACGTATGGGTGGAATGACAGTGGGACCAGTATTTGCTTTAAATGTCAGCAGGGATGACTTTTTAGCATTGTACATCAGCCCATTACTTTCAACGTAAGCTTCGCATATTGCCAGAAGTTTTCTCATCGCTCTTATCGATGGAGCTAGTAGGACCATGTCGTCTGCATAGCTAATATTGTTCATACATACCCCGGCAATATGGCATCCGATTCTTGTCGTATTTAGTGTTTTACTAAGTTCATCCATATACACGTTGAAAAGGAGTGGGGACATTGAGCCTCCTTGTCTAACGCCGCACTTTAATTTGGCTACTTCTGATAGGCTTTCATTCCATCTGACAAAGTTTTCCTGTTGGTTGTACCATGTTCTCAATATATTAACAATTTGTGGTGGAACTTGTCGTTCGGTCAGTTTTTTCCACAACGCATTATGACAAACCCTGTCAAAGGCTTTGCTTAAGTCTAGGAAGCATGCGTACACCGTTGTTTTTCTTGCTTTATAATATTCGATTGTTTGTTTCATGCTATATATGGCCGTATCAGTAGAGCATCCAGCTTTGAGGCCCATTTGAGAGTCCTCTGTATTGAGCTTGTCTTTGTCGTTAAATTTAAGATGACCTTTTCGAAGATTCTTGCAATTATTGTGGCAAGAGATATGGGTCTGTAATTAACAGATGTTGTCAAGTTCAACTGGCGGCTTTTTGGGATCGGTATTATTATTGTTTTGGACAGCTCTTTCGGAATGTGTCCGAGGCCGATCATGCCAGTGAAGAGAGAGGCAAGCAGTATTGTTAAATACTCCCCCGCATGCTTTACATGTTCTATGACTAGTCCATCGTGACCTGCAGATTTACCTCCTGCCATGTTGCGTATTGCTCGCTGGATCATCTCAGGTAATATGACGATGGACGGCTGTTGTTCTGGTTGATGCGTTGTTGTTTCAATCTCTTTAACCATTATTTGCAGTTGATCTGGTGCGGAGCAGAATGTATTTCTGAAAACTTCAGCAATATCTTTATTTACAGATTTTCCATCAATCTGGCTCGGTGCGGTGTATTTCGATTTTAATACGGCATTGGTTTTATTCCAGAAAGATGAAAAATTCTTGCATTCAAAGCTGTTTGCTATTTTGTCCATTTTGTTCTGCTCAAAGTTTCTTTGACAATTTTTATATTTTTTCTTAAAAAGCAATCTGGTTTCTTTTCTTGCTTCGATGATGGGACCTTCAGTAGGTCGTACATTCTGCAGCCAATTTATATGTACATTTCTAGACGCTTCATAATATAAGGCAACCTGCTCAAATAAAGAAGGCTGGCCAACCACCTCATTATCAAATGAAGAAGGCTGGTTTACCAAACCATCAGTAAATGGAGTAGACTGATTGATTAAATCATTAACAAAAGAAGTAGGCTGGATGACATGATCACCAAGCATTTGCATTTCGTTATCTTGTACAATTGATTTGTAGTAATGCTTTTTTTCTCAACAATACATATTTGATAAATGATTCTGCTTCTCAGGAATGTTAGGATGTTAGAATTCATTTTCCTCAGAATTCGTCTGTGTGAACTGGAAAAATTGTTTTTTTTAATTATTATTTAGATTTTTTTTAAATTTTTCTTGAAGCACAAACAGGATATTTAAAGAACATTCTTGTGGGAAGTATAAAATAACTTTATATGCAAATACTAATGCGTCTGCAGCAATCACATTTGCACATTCACAGAAGCAAACACAACAATATCAGTATTTTTTAAATAAAGTTTAATATTACAAAAATTAAAAGACATTATAACTTAAAAAAATATATTTAAATAAGGTATATAACAGAAAATATCAAACCATCAAAAATCGACAAATAATATTTTTTTTTGTAGGTACTGAGATTGTGGAGATATCTTTTGAAATAAGTTATATTATTTTCGAAAATATCTGTACTAGTATGTGGTTTAGCAAGATCGTTGTATGATCGAGACATTCTAGACATGGGATTAAAATATCCAGTGTTATTAGCGAAAATTTCAATCCAAAATATGTCAAGGTCTCTAGTGAATTTCGGCCGGCGTTTAACTTAATTTGATAGATTAAGTTACAATCTACTTGATTATTCACAATTTTGTAAAGCATTACGAGGTCATTAATGTTTCGTCTTTTAACTAGTCTCCCAAATTTGAAATATTATGTCTTTGTTCGTAATCGTCTAGTACTAGTGGATGTTAGACACCTGATTGATAAGACAAAATCCGTGTAAATTTTCTTTGGACAGATTCAAGTCTAGATACCTGTGTAATATAGTGAGGATTCCAGACTGTTGATCCATACTCAAAAACACTGCGAATTAACGAATTTAATATAATTATTAGGCTATTATAATTCTTATTACAACCGAGTAATTTATTTGATTTACTTAAATGTATTGAATGTGGTGGTTGAACTGTAGTTTGTTGTCATAACTTTGTACTTAGCAATATTCAGTTCCATGTTGTTGACAACACACCAAGCACGTAAAGCGATAAGTCCTTTTTTTAAGAATTCACAATCTTCCATAGATTTAATTGCTTTATATAACTTCCTTCACATTGAATTCCACGAAAAAGTGTTCAATGGGAAAAAACGGAGGTTTTTGTTAGTATTATTGCTATGATTATGAGTTTTGAATTTTATGGTGGTGGGTTTGTAAGCTGCTCCCCAACTGATAATGTCATATTGTAGAATAGACTTTACGTATGTTCAATATATTGAGTAAAAGTTTTTCTTTGACAAGAAATTTAAAATTCATATGATATAATTTCCTAATTTTCATTTTTGTATGACAGATCTGATCTTTCCAATAGAGGTTTTTATTAATTATTGTTCCTAAGTATTTTATTTTATTCGCTGTTTTCAGAAATGAATATTTAGGTCAAAAGAAAAACGGGTAAACATGAATAGTTGCAATCGAAACATTTATATATTCTTTTCATATTAAATCACCACACTTGGCGGCTGCCCGTTTCATGGTGACCAATGGAACAAAGTTATTTTGTATAAAGTCTAGTGTAAACATATATGAATTAAATACAAACGGAAATTGGACCTAAATGGAAAGTAGAAAACGACATGCGTAAAGATAGATTACACACACATACCTATATTTATATTTATATGTGTGTATATGAGTATATATATATATATACTCATATACACACATTTACATCCGCATACATACATATTCAAATATATATAAATATCTAAACATACAATATCTAAAATGTATATATATATATCTATAAAACACGAACCAGGTTCCACCGTGAGAACAGCAGTGAATTTTAAGTCGTCCGTTTGTAGAAAATGAATAGTTGCAGTTGGAACATGAGGAAGGTTTTTCCCGAGTAAATCAATGTGTGGCACTCGTAACATGAAAAAGGTTATTTTCAAGTGTTCATTTTCTACTATTCATAAAATACATGATAAAACATTAAAAAATTGATTTATATATGATACATTAAATCACCTTACTAGGCGACTGCCTGTTTCATGGTGAGTCAGCATATGACCCTTCAAACGGCTTTTTTTAGAATATGAATAGTTGAACATGGAACATGAAAATGGTTTTTCTACACTGTTAGTCAGCATATCGTTGCTTCCACCGCAAAATTACCTAACTGCAAAAATGTACATTTACAGGAAAGCGAAAAAACCTTCCCATTTTAAAATTAGACTTATTTTTTTATTTTAATAAAAGACGTATCTAATGAATATTTTTTTCCATTATATTTTATTTGGAAAAATTTTTTTTTTTAAACATTGTAGTGGCAGTGTTAGATAAGTATTTTTGCTTTGAAAAAAATTTTCACTTATGGAATTTTGCACGTAAAATTTACCACCTAGTAGTACTTCCAGAACAGAATATTTACATAATATTCGTGTTATAACACTAAAGTGACGAAAATAAAATAAATCAACAACAAGATGAACAAAAAATTAAGAAATTACACGTCTTCGGTCTATCAAATAATAATGATTTTTGATAAAATAATATAAAAAATAACACTGTTCTATGACACTTAAAATAATAATTAATGAAAAAGTTTATCATAAAACTCCCAACAGAATTTCGGAAGGACATTTTTCAAATCCTTTGAATTTTTCAATTTTGTTTAATTTTTATCTGTCTCTTATACAGCTGTGCTGGTTGAGCGTAGTCGTTTAAGGTTGAAACTGGTGGCTTTAATAATGGCTTCCACGAATCATTATAATTAAGTTTAAAGTTAAGTCAAATCTCCTACTGTTGGGTCAACTCGTCTATGTCCTGGACGAATTGAACTATAGACATTAACATTGTCATAATTCAAAAAATATTCGTAACTTAAATACTGAAGTGGGTTGAGAAATTCTAGCTTCTCTGCATACTCCCAGATAATCTGTTGGGAAGTAGATTTAGTTATTTTTAAGTTTTTGTTCGATTAAACTATGGCAGCTATGTACTTCCATTTGGGTATGACCCTTTTCTAAATAGTTATGCTCTATTTCTATATTAATGTGAGTTACTTAATCTAAGTAATGCGTTTGAAAGAGTTGTGTTATTGTTTTCATAACCACAACCATCTGTGTACAAAACTATATTTTTGTTTGGGTGTTTGTTGCTATGTATGATTCTAAAACTTTCACAAGTATTGTAGAAAATATATTGGCAATCAAACCCCCTTCACACTCATCCCATAGGTAGCAATAGCAATCCTTTGTTACCATGTTATAAATCGTATAATTGTGGACACAAAGTTTTGTTTTATAATAAAGTGCACTTGCTTTCAAAACAGGGGGCAAGTTTTACAGCTTGCATATCAATAGTGAACGCATGCCCTGCAATAATGTGACGGAAGCTTCGGTAGATTCTTTTTAAAAAATTATCATTACATTTCGCCCTTCTTCCATAATTGTATTATTATTGCGTCTGCGTAGTGGGACTTTCGAAATGGATTTGTGTGTGTGCATACCACTTTTGAAGGCTGTAATCCAATTTGTGACAGTAGCTGGATCTAAATCAAAAATACGGTCAAATGTTTTCTTACAAACTTGCTTTTTTTCTTCACCATTTTTCAAGTAGTAAACGTGAGAATATTGCCTTCTTAACTCTCACAGGCAGAAGGCCACTTTGTATGAATACTATCTGTTAAAGAGCTGATATATATTTTTTTCATATCCCGGTTCATATTTTACCAAAAAAAATAAACATTTGTTGCCTCTGAATATCATAAAATTCATGACAATGTTTGCTTTTAGAAGTCAGGCATTTCTTTGAAGAACAAATAGTTGCCTGGGATTCACTCAACAAGTATTTTCCATAATTTTGTTTTTTAAACCCATATAATCCTTTCCCTGCATTCTCCTTCTTTTGTTAGTTTCTCTTGTAGATATTGTTACTATGTTAGTATAATTTTCCAAACTAACATCTTCAATATTGTCAACACTCGTACTCGGAGGAAATTGTTTTCCTTGGGACATCGCCATCAGAATTTGAATCATCTGAGTCACTGCATTCTAATGCAGCCTTGTAATCAGAATCTAGGTTAACAGATACATCTATCTCTATTATTTTCAGAATTATATGAAATGTTGCATTCTGGTTCAGCTTCGTTATCCGGATCTAGATTTTCAGACACTTTTTCCTAAGTGATAATCATTTCATTAGTATTTAATTCATTCCCAGGATCATCGTAAGGAAATGTAATAATATCATCCATCAGCAGAAGTTGCTCAATATCAACGGCAGACAAGTTATTCTCATTCATTATGTATGATGCAAAATTTGATAACTGCTAAAAAAAAGGCGATAACAAAAATATTCTAACTTGCAAAAATCTATAACAGACAAGTTCAATAAATTGTTATATTTAAACATAACTGACTAGTTATAAGTGTATTTCATGTATAAAATGGATTTATAAATATCTTATATATTTGTCACAGTTCACTTTGCATGGAAAATTCTATTTAAAATTACAATTTCGTAGTTTGAATGCAGCGCAACACAATGCGTGAAATCTCTCAAGTTAAAATGGCAGTTAGAAAATTTTGTAGGCACAAATGAGAAGCTGTCAGATAGGTAATTTAGTATTTGAATTTTGTTTTAAAAACCATATTTTTGTTAATTGTATAATTTTGTATGGACGTAAGGGTCATAATTGCAGACAAATTTGCATCATTAGTCCAAAAAGTGAAAATTGTCAGTTAGGTAATTTTGCGGTGGAAGCAACGATATGTCTCATCCAATTTCCGTTTCGAGAAAAGTCGCACTCGGAACATGAAAAAAGTTAATCCTTTTTGTGAGTTAGTATATGTTGTGTAAAACTACTATTTCGAGAACATGAATGGCTATACTCGGAATATGAAAAAAGTTTTTCTCCAGTATGAGTCAGCATATGGTGCATCAGATATCTCTTTCGAGAAAATGAAAAGTTGCATATGAAACAAGAAAAAGGTTTTTCTCCACTGTTGGTCTGAATATGTTTCCTATGATTGCTCTTTCGAGAACATGAATAGTCACACTCGGTATATGAAAAAGGTTTTTCTCCACTGTGGGTGAGCATATGGCTCTT
Organism: Hesperophylax magnus; assembly: GCA_026573805.1. Lineage (NCBI taxonomy): Eukaryota > Metazoa > Arthropoda > Insecta > Trichoptera > Limnephilidae > Hesperophylax > Hesperophylax magnus. The sequence goes on along the minus strand of JAIUSX010000186.1, from coordinate 723,424 downwards.
TTGATGGCTTTTTCGAGAACATGAAAAGTTGCATATGGAACTTTAAAAAGGTTTTTCTTAACTATGCGTCAGCATATGTCTCTTCAATTTTTTGTTTGAAGAACATAAAAAGTTGCACTCAGAACATAAACATGTTTTTCTCCACTGTGAGTTAGCACATGGCTCCTTAGATTGCTCTTTTCAGAACATGAAAAGTTGCAAATGGAACATGAAAATGGTTTTTATCCACTGTGGGTCAGCATATGTCTCTTCAAATGGCTCGTATTAGAACTTGAATAGTTGCACTCGGAACATGAAAAAGGTTTTTCTCCACTGTGATTTACCATGTGGTGCGTCAGATATCTCTTTTGTGAACAAGAATAGTTGCACTCGGGACATGAAAAAGGTTTTTCTCCACTGTGAGTTAGCATGTGGTGCGTCAGATATCCCTTTAGAGAACATGAATAGTTGCACTCGGAGCATTAAAATGGTTAGTCCTTATTGTGAGTCAAATGGCTCTTACGAGAACATGAATAGTTGCACTCGGAAAATGAAAAAGGTTTTTCTCCACTGTGGGTCAGCATATGTCTCTTCAAATGGCTTGGATGAGAACTTGAATAGTTGCACTCGGAACATGAAAAAGGTTTTTTTCCACTGTGATTTAGCATGTGGTGCGTCAGATATCTCTTTTGTGAACATGAATAGTTGCACTCGGGACATGAAAAAGTTTTTTCTCCACTGTGGGTCAGCATATGTCTCTTCAAATGGCTCGGTTGAGAACTTGAATAGTTGCACTCGGAACATGAAAAAGGTTTTTCTCCACTGTGATTTAGCATGTGGTGCGTCAGATATCTCTTTTGTGAACATGAATAGTTGCACTCGGGACAAGAAAAAGTTTTTTCTCCACTGTGTGTCAGCATATGGTTCCTTAGATTACTCTTTTGAGAACATGAAAAGTTGCATATGGAACATGAAAAAGGTTTTTCTCCACTGTGGGTCAGCATATGGCTCCTTAGATTGCTCTTTCGTAAACATGAATAGTTGCACTCGGAACATGAAAAAGGTTTTTCTCCACTGTGAGTTAGCATGTGGCGCGTCAGATATCTCTTTTGTGAACATGAATAGTTGCACTCGGAGCATTAAAATGGTTAGTCCTTATTGTGAGTCAAATGGCTCTTACGAGAACATGAATAGTTGCACTCGGAAAATGAAAAAGGTTTTTCTCCACTGTGGGTCAGCATATGTCTCTTCAAATGGCTTGGATGAGAACTTGAATAGTTGCACTCGGAACATGAAAAAGGTTTTTTTCCACTGTGATTTAGCATGTGGTGCGTCAGATATCTCTTTTGTGAACATGAATAGTTGCACTCGGGACATGAAAAAGTTTTTTCTCCACTGTGGGTCAGCATATGTCTCTTCAAATGGCTCGGTTGAGAACTTGAATAGTTGCACTCGGAACATGAAAAAGGTTTTTCTCCACTGTGATTTAGCATGTGGTGCGTCAGATATCTCTTTTGTGAACATGAATAGTTGCACTCGGGACAAGAAAAAGTTTTTTCTCCACTGTGTGTCAGCATATGGTTCCTTAGATTACTCTTTTGAGAACATGAAAAGTTGCATATGGAACATGAAAAAGGTTTTTCTCCACTGTGGGTCAGCATATGGCTCCTTAGATTGCTCTTTCGTAAACATGAATAGTTGCACTCGGAACATGAAAAAGGTTTTTCTCCAATGTGAGTTAGCATGTGGCGCGTCAGATATCTCTTTTGTGAACATGAATAGTTGCACTCAGAACATAAAAATGGTTTATCCTTACTGTGAGTCAATATATGGTACTTCAAATGGCTCTTACGAGAACATGAATAGTTACACTCGGAACATAAAAAAGGTTTTTCTCCACTGTGAGTCAGCGTGTGGCTCTTCAGATGGCTCTTTTGAGAACAGAAAAATAATGGTTTTTCCACAGGATGCGTCTTTAGATCTGTCGACAAATTAGGAAAAAAATACGTATATAGGAAGCTAAACTTATAACCTACGTACAGCGTAAATAGGCTTAGTAAATTCGTTAAACATATGTAAATAAAAATTAAACACATATTTTAAAAGTGATATAAGTTAAGTAGGTAAGGTTAGGTTGGGTTTTTTTTTCATCGTTTATAATGACTTATATGTGATAAATCGTTAGTGCGTTGATTTATCATGGAACCGAAAATCCTTGTACTAAGCGAAACCGGTTGTTTTAAGAAAATCAAATAAATAACTTGTTTTTCAAAACAAGCAGCTGGAATTATTAAAACTTACATAGAAACGTGGTTTGATCTGCAGTCTGGGAAATGCTTTCAAAGTGTTCTAAGTAGTTTTTTTAACATCGCGAAGGCCACGGAAATTTATCCCCCTTCATCTTCTCGGGGTACAAGATCCGCCTTGATGGTTAACGCTTTTTTTACAGGTTGCACATTTATGCAAGGTCGAATGGATGGAAGACGTGCAAACCATGTCATCGAAATCGAAGTTAATAGCTCAAGTTTACTTCTGCCGAACTGTCTACAGGGTTACTAACTTAACTCAGTTAAGAGAGGGAACAGGAAGAATATCTCAATTGCTTACCTAGACTTTGGTCGATCCTTTCAAGATGAACGAAACATTCTTTTTTAATATCAGGATAGTCAAAATCTATTTCAGCGTATGTGCCATATTCTTGGGCATGTTCCTCTGCCGCTACAGTCCTCGGTTCACAATTGATCGTAGTAGCGTCTTCTGTCTCCTGTTTGACAATCCTAAACTGCAATATTGCTTCACAAGGGGATGTTGGATTCTCTTCTTCATGGATTGTCTCCGGTTCAGACTTTATGACACCCACATCTGAGGTCTCAAGATCCATTTTAAGTAATCAGATTTGTTAATCTTATGTTAGCAAGATATTCTGGAAAACAAATAGTCATAGGTATGTCAAATTCATATCGCAATCCCCAACTTAACTGTCGTGAACATCAAGCCGAGACAATAGACTTTATGCAGTTTCAATGCAAAAATGCTTCTAGATTGTAATGTTTTACAGTGAATAATGACCACAGACTACAACAGGCATTTATGGACAGGAATGCAAACATTAATAATAATTGAATGGTTTAAATTAATTTTTTTTTTTAGGTTTTTTGTCAGATTACCTAGAATCTTAAAGCTTTAAATACATATGCCAGAATAATGTTCCAGTTTAGTTGATATCAAGCAAAAACATGTTTCTAATGGTCTATACCTTAGTTGCTTTTAAGCGCATCTTTAATGAAATATTGAGTTTAGCGTGAGTTTAGCACATAATTCGTTCGTAAGTCGCATAAATATCACCAATATTTCATGTTTTTTTATTAATATGATTTGAATAAAGGAACGTGTTTCTTTTTTCTTTATAAAACAAAACGTCTTTCTGTTGTCATCGCGATGTTTCGAAGCGTCGACGAACGCAGTTTATTATGACGCTGGTTTAATTTACGAGTTGACTTTTCATTGAGTGTCATCTTTTCTCAAGTTATTATCGACGTTCCACATCGCTAGATGAATCATCGAAGTCCATAAGCAATTTATGTAAATAACGGTGAGATAAATGTAGCTATCCAATTATTTACGTAAATGTCAAATTTAACATGGGCCACTGCAATCGCCTCGACTATTTAGATCGTTCTTAGCGAAGAATTTCGTAATTAGCGAGATACGGAGCAACTGATTTACCAAGTCTTGATTACGTTTGTTTGAGATTTGACAATTTTTTTTGTTACTTTGAAGGTAGGTACCAAACAACCCAATCCAAAAGTTGAACAGTTTAGACTGCTAATCGTGAGGTGAAATAAATAAAAGGCTTACAAAGTGACAACTCAGTAATATTGCACTTACCTCTTATATGGCTGAATAGAATTAATCATCGGATGATATGTTATACGCACTTTCTTATCAGTACTCACAACACAACCACGCTGGTTGCCGTTATTTTTCAACTTTAATTATTTAAAATAATAATATTTTACGTATATTTCAAATCCAAGAAATATTATCCTTATAACAAACGATGACAGAAGTAAAATGATGTCATAGACAAATAGTAACAAAGTCAAATTAATTTCTCTTTAGTAAAAACGTTGGAGATAGCATTCATCCAATAATTTAAATTCGTATTAAAATAACCACCGACGGCAAACAGAAAGTTAAAATGATGTCAAATAACACCAAAGACTCACCAGCAGAGTTGCCAATTCGATTTTCAAAACAAAGCCAAACGTCACCCGAATAGGAACTAAAAATAGCTGAAGTATAAATGAACCACTCACTAGATCAATATCTTCCAGTTTTTTGTACTGGGTCCTAAATTTTACCATAGATAAGCCCATGATAAGACTGTTCCTGCAAAATATACGTCACCACACGTCATACTCACCAGCGACTAGGACAGAAGAAACTATAAAAAATGCGTAACCATAGACAATATAATTCTCGTTCGCAGACCACCCCATTCACCAGCCTAAAATCTTGTTCTCAGATGAACAATCAACCTGTCGTAAAAATAAACGAAAATGAACTAAAAAATAAACTAAAATGCACCCTTTTCTCCAATTCGTTAATGTCAAGTTTCTGGGAGGTGTGGGTCTCCGAGGCTGCATTAGCATATGATTTTCTGGTAATGGGTGGAGCCAGTTGTTGCTAGGGAAGGATGATTTGCTGATAGGTCCTTTTGTACCAGGATGGCCTCAGAGAAATACTTGCGCGTGTGCTATTGCCGCAGTGTATGAGACAGCCAGGTCATTCAGGATTTTCTTAATGTCATCCAGTTGATAAAGATATGACGTCCTGTCTTTCTAATTAGACTTCGTTTTCCCATTCACGATTGTTCTTGTAATTTTACTAATATTTATCAAGATAGGAGTGAGGGTTCCAAAGGTAAAGGAGCTGTCATCACCGCTGGGGAGAGATTCCTCACCTCGCTGCCTATTGCGATTTGCCTGGTTGGGGGAGGTTCTTGTTTTGTTACTCACCTCTATCTCAATGGGACGGGTAGGTTTCTGAGGTGCCTAGTTAATAGACCCATCCTCCAAATTTGATGCAGCCTCATTTAATAAGTTGCCATGGATACTGATGTAAGGTGAAGCAGGTCACTTTTGAGATTCGGTGGGGGGTGGGAAGAAATGTGTAGACATTAGATTCTCAAATGCTGTTAACCTTTGAGAACCTTTTCCCTTCCCCTTGTCTTTCCACTAATTCGTTATTGTTTTTACCAGCTCCTTTCTCGAGTAATCATCATCTTCCGCGTCGTGTGTAATCTAGTGGTGTTTCTTTTCTCCCGAAAAGAAACACGACGAGATGAGATTAGGCAAGGAAAATAATTATAAAGGAAGAGTACAAAAGCCCGGCCGACCCCGGTGATGTTAGCTTAGAACGAAGCTCTAGGCAGAGAGCCGCTCAGCTCGCTATCGAGTCGGGCCCACTAAAACCAACCCGACTTGCCACTCTTGCTAGCTTCCAGCTAACATTTTGACAAAAACTGGAGATGGCGTTAGCTTTTCAACAGACCTAAAAGAGACTGCCACCATATGAACTGACCTGTCTGGGGCCTAGACGTATCTTAGAAAACTTCTCACCGGGAAGCAAAGATGGCGCTATCTACATCATCAAGTTGGGGGAGAACCCCACACAGCCTTAATCAAAATATGTATACACCTGTTTGGGGCCTAGGAGTAAAATGATTGATCAGACCCAACTTTTTTGCTGGTGTTACAGATGCGCTATCCGGATGGGGGGTGATCTTCACAGATTTTTGATTAGCAAAACGACAAACCTTTTTGGGGCCGAAGATACTTACGCACCTGGGTTGATAGGTATAAACCGATAATATTGTTCGGGTTGGCTGTACAAACACAAACAAACACTTAATTTAAGGAACTGTTGGACTGAGAAGCGAAAAGAAAGAACCACTACCGACATTTTGATAGTTCTAGAATGCTCTAGCACCTTCCAAAATATTTCTCATTAGGAGTAAAAAAGGCCCTCCACACTACTGATCATTTTTTCAATATTTTTTAAACACAGATTATGGTTTTAGTTTTTGTGGTATTGAGAAAAATAATTGAGTCTCAATTGTTTAAAATTATTTAATTTGAGTTTTAGCAAATTTGAAATAATAATGACTTAAAAACTAAATTTCACCAAGTGGTGTTCAAACATTGGGAACTAAACTTCTTAACGGGGTTTTTCTAAACGCACTATCGAGTATTGTAAATAAAAGATAAGCACTATAAAAAGAATTTCATAGTTTTCAGGATGATATATTGGAATACAAATAACCGGCACGAAGCATTGGGGAAAACATGACTGCTCTAAGATAGAGCTAGTACTGATCTGATCAATGACATCACTAGCAGCCATCGAGAGGTGAATCAACTCCAATGATAACGACCCAAACCTCCGCGCGTTTTTCCTCACGAGTGTTCCAGGCTGCACGACTACCTTTCAGAAAATAAGTTACCTTGTTTCAATAAATTAAATGGTGGTGATTTGTTACTTATTTCACTAAATAAACCTTCAATCAGTTATGAATATTGTTGTATAAATAGATGCCATTCCGGATAACTTGATAGCAGACCACCACAGATTGTCCAATGCAGACGTGCAGTGAAAAGCGATGAGTGTAGACCGTAGATTTGATAACAACTGCCGACATTTTATTGAATGAAACATTGTTATTTAATTTGAAATATCCAAAAAGTGTGTATTTCAGAACCAAATTTGAAATAAGTATTCTAAACTTTTGCCTCTTATCAGGTTTCAAGAAAGTTTGAAAAGAGTTCTTACAGTAAAATACATCAATTCACTAATCGCCCATAGGAAATTTTTGTACTAACTATGATGGCCAAAGTAGGCAACAGAATATGTGCTTGTACCGGTAAATTTTAAAGTTCATCCTGACGACGAGAAAACTTTCTTGTAAGGGCGGGTTTTCTTCAAATGATGTCGTAAAGATTTTGTTTATTTAACCAGTAAGTGCATTTTGAGCACTAGAAAGGTTTCTATGAAGTGTGAGTTCTAGAATGACGAACCAAACTGCTTTTATAAGAACACTTGAATGTGCATTCCGAGCACACGAATGGTTTCTCCCGGGTGTGGGTTCTAGTATGATCAATCAAACTGTTTTTTTGAGAGCATTGGAACGAGCATTCCAAGCACGAGAAAGGTTTCTCTCCAGTGTGAGTTCGAGTATGAGAAACCATACTGCTTTTGACAGAGCATTTATACGGGCATTCCGAGCACGAGAATGGTTTCAATCCGGTGTGGGTTTTGGCATGAGTAACCATATGGTTTTTTTGAGAGCACACGTATGCGCATTTCGAGCACGAGAAAGGTTTCTCTCCAGTGTGGGTTCGAGTATGAGATACCATACTGCTTTTAACAGAGCACTTGTAGGTGCATACCAAGCACGAAAACGGTTTCTCTCCGGTATGGATTCTAGCGTGAGAATCCATATAACTTTTTCGAGAGCACTTGTAACTGCATTTCGAGCAAGAGAAAAGTTTCTCTCCAGTGTGGATACGATAATGAGAAACCATACTGCTTTTAACAGAGCACTTGTACGGGCATTCCAAACACGAGAATGGTTTCTCTCCGGTGTTGGTTCTAGTATGATCGATCAAACTGTTTTTTTGAGAGCATTGGAACGAGCATTCCAAGCACGAGAAAGGTTTCTCTCCAGTGTGAGTTCGAGTATGAGAAACCATATGACATTTTTGAGAGCACTTGTAAGTACATTCTGAGCAAAAGAATAGTTTCTCTTTAGTGTGGCTTCTAATATGTACAACCAGATTGGATTTGAACCCACACCTGTAGTTACAAGTAGGGCAGGAAAATAGTTTCTTCGGTGTATCAGATTTTTTTTCATTCGAATATTTTGCACAGTTAATTTTTGAAACGAAATCTGAAAAACAGAAAAAAAAATTATGGTATCAAGGTTATTCAACAGCTGAACGTTCAGTTGAAAGTAAAGCATGTTATGTGAAATTTGGAATTATGAATAAAAGCGATTTCAATTCTATTTCTAAATTTCACGTTTTAACTTTGCTATGTTAATTCGATAATTAAAAGCACCATCACCGATACCTACACCTGTGAAGAAAATACACACACGTGAAAAAATGACGGTTCGTTGTCATGTTCTGTTGTTTGACATAAAAACCTAAAATCTTTGCAAAGCACTGAAACGGGAGATTTCAAAATTGAACGTTGAAACAAAGACAGAAATGTAATTCTATCCATGATTGCCTAAAAATTTAGGATAGGCAGGATGAGAAGGGTAAAGGTGCTTCATGAAATCACTTAAAACTGAATTAGCTGCTAATTGAAAGATAACCCAAATTACTTTCTGAAGGTAGATTGAATGGAAGAAGTACGAACCATGGCACCGAAGTTAAGTTAACTAGTTCACTTCTGCTGAGCTGTTCCGAGCTGCGGTCTGCAGAATAAACTAACTGCTGACAGGAAAGGGCACTAGAAGAATAAGTTAATTGCTTACCTTTAGTTTTATGAACGACGGATACGTTTTGAAAATCGGGAAAGTCAATATCTACTACACAGTGTACGCCACATTCTTGCGCATGTTCCTCTGCCACTAGAGTCCCTGGTTCAAACATGATTGAAGTAGCATTACTAAAAGATATTTTCGACGAAATAAAATCTGAAAACACAGAAAGAATGAATAATGATATCGTGTTTATTCGACAGCTAAACGATATGTTAAAAGTAAAGCGATACTGAAAAAATGCAAATTCAATTTCATTTCATATATGCCCGTTTAACTAATTGTTAACATTGAGTTGCTCATTCATAGCACTTCTGTTACCTTGAGCGAAAACTATATAGACGTGAAAACAGAAAAAAAATCGTTGTTATGTTAGTCTATTTCATGACATACACCACAAGAAACTTTGTGCAGCATTGATAAGGAAGATTAAATAAAGATAACACACAGTCTTCCATGTGAATCTACCAATGCAGAGGACCTTAATCTCAAATTACATTCATGCCAAGGAATTTATCAAAAAAATCAAGGCTTATCATGCCTCTGTCCCACTATAGCACACTCCAAAAGCATCAAATATCTTGGAATTGAAATTGATGATAATCTCCGTTGGAACTCACATATAGATGTAATTACAAAAAAACTAACCAGGTACATATACTTCTTTAGAAACATTCGCAATATCCTCAATATAAACGATATTAAAAAAGTATACTATGCTTTGTGTCAATCACAAATAGAGTACGGAATAACTGGATGGGGGTCTGCCTTGAGCACTCACACAGAGCGGCTCAATATAGCACAAAAAGGAGTATTAAAAACTATACTGAAAGTTCCACTTAGAACTCCGACAGAAGAAATATTCAAAAACTTCAATGTTTACAATGTACAGAAACTATATTCAAAAAATATTTTATTTTAACTGAAAAAAAACATATCCGAATACTCCACTGCCCAACATAAATACACAACCAGGGCAAAAAGCGAAAATATCCTGATTACTCCCAGTTTGAACACATCCTTTGGACAGAGAAATAATAAATTCCATGCTATAAAATTGTTCAATGCTCTACCAAATGAAACCAAAAAAATAAACGAAATGAGTATATTTAAAACAAAAGTCAAAACATGGCTTAGAGATCAAAGTAATAATCAACTTACAAACATTATGAAGACAATGTAAAGACAATTCAAAACTAAATACAAAAATTTAAGAAAAACTACAGGCCGCCTCAGAACAGGAAACCCTAGTGAGGAGGACTGTGAAAAAAATACAAAAAATATACTTATATTATACTTTAAACCTACATAATGTACAAATTTTGCTATTGATATTAATAAAAAAAAAAAATAAAAAAATAAAAATGCAGGCCTAATATGACTCTGGACAGATGAAGGTGAGAATATTAGAAGTTCAACATCGAATGGCCAATAATTGAACTAGCTGCCATTGGAAAGATAAACCAAATCACATTCTGACGGTGATATGTATCGAAAGCGAAGTTACTGGTTTAAGTTATTTCTACTGAGCTTTTCGGGGCTGCAGTCTGCGGGGTAATCTAATGTCCGATAGGAGAGGTCATCGGAAGAATAAGTCAATATCTTACCAAGACTTTGGTCGATCCTTTCGAGATGAACGAAACATTCATTTTTTATGTCAGGATAATCAATATCTATTTCCGAGAATACTTGGGCATGTTCTTCTACCACTAGAGTATCTGGGTCAAACTCGATCGCAGTAGCTTCATCTATCTCCTGTTTGACAATCCCGAACTGTAATATTTCTTCATGAGGGGATGTTGGACTTTCTTCATCGGGGATTGTCTCTGATTCAGACTTTATGACACCGACATCCGAGGTCATAAGATCCATTTCAAGTAAAACGACTTTCTGATTTTGAATGTAGCAAAATATTCTGGAAATGAAACAGTTATAGGTATGTCATATTCATATCACACTCTGCAACTACACTGTCGTCAACATCAAACCGAGACAATGGACTATATCGAAGTTTGAAAGCAGAAATGCGTCAAGAATTTCATATTTTTCAATTTGATAGCATGAAACATAATGTTATTTTTTATTTGAATACCGCACTTGAGTCGCAGCTGCTCCCAAGCGTCTGGAGCCAGTGAGACTATGGCATCCCGAATAAAGTTCAACACTTCTATTAGAATGGTGCTATAAGCAAGGACACTAATTGTAAATAGCATTTGTTTTGTTGGAGTCAGTGCACTATCCATAAAATTATGACAAATTAACAGCTGAACACAAACTGTTCTCACATTTGGAACCTTTAAAATCCTTCATATATCTTAGCCGACTGTTTTAGATGGAGAATAATATGTTATCAATTAATATTATCGACCTTATTCATTGTTCAATTCTGATAAAAGTAGACAATTTGGTGGGATGAAAGAAGGTACGCGATTATTTACGTAAATGTCAAATGACATTATCACCGCTCACGCCTCAGTGTTTAAAAACAGCACTGCACAGGCTTTCAAGGGTTGAGCGGTCAATTTATATTTATTACTGGTATACCGGACCTCAATGTCTCGACTACTGATACCCTAAATTACTATCCAATTGTCGAAAATGCACCCAAAATATTGCATTAAATGTATATTACACAAATATGAGTTAGCTGAGTTGTGTTGAAAAACTTGTATTAAGTATATTGTACCAGACTAGCAGTTTACAAGATCAAAACGTATGTTAATAGTCTGGATTACATTTTAGTTGAGATGCGGCATTTTTATATAAGACTAGGGGTGGGTACCAAACCTAGGACTGAAATCTAAACAAATGATTTTAAAATTTTAACCGTCTTGTTGTATAGGCGAATTGTTATGGAAAATTGAATAAATGCCTCATGAGGTGACGACCTTATCGATATATATTATAAAAGTCAGTGTACAATGTTCGAGCTGCTAAAAGTCAGAACTGAGTGCCGATACGATCAAGGGTAATGTGGTAGCACTCTGTGCCCCATCCGTGAATAAGGTTCCCGTTTTTAAATGAACCTTCTTTTGATGATAGAATCGCCCTCCAGAATTTTTTAGAACAGTCCAGAACATTCGCGAGTATTCGAGAGCATTTCACAACATTCCAGTACATCCCGGAACATTCTAGAATGTTATGGAATGTTTGGCAATAACCTGGAACGTTCGGGAACATCCAAGATCATAATGAACCAAAAGCAGGATTACAGGCCGTTTCCTGAAAAACTTTTAGTGAATTCGTCTATCTGTTTGTGCGCTTAGTTCTTCTAAACTATGCAACGGAGTTTGATACATAGATTTTATATTTATTGAAAGTAGAGAAAGGTCGAGCAACGCCGGCTACACGTCACGTTTATTGAATAAAGGGCTTTTGAAGTGACAGCTTAGTAAATGAACTTACCGCTTCGACTGGTTGGTTAGAATAGGACATCGGGTTATTTTATATTATTATTATATAAGTACTTCCGCATTAGTGCTGACGACACTACGACGCTGGTGGGTTTAATTTTGCAAATTTAATTATTTAAAACCAAATATTTGAGAGGTATCGTGTATCCAGTTACCGTTAAATCAGCGTCAAACGATGACAGGCAGTCAGGTAGGTAAAATGATGTCATAGACAAATAATAGCAAAGACAAAACAGATGACTGATAACTGTACGACAGTTAAAAAATTTCAGAAAAATTATATGATGGTGCTGCGATTGTTCATAATGCTTTGAGGATTATTTTTCAAACATGATAATAAAATCATGAACCTGATAAAAAAAAATCTGACTGTAATGCAGAGGACATAGCTTGATATGTCCCTAGGTATATACATGACTTGAATTCACAGAAAGGCCAAAGCAATTTAGTCAATAGCGTGGCCGGAAATCGCAATAAAAAATTAGAAAGCTAATTTGGAAATACACCCATTAGTCGGCAGATTTATCTCTAGACCCTCATTAAGTAGTAATTCTGAAATGGGTGTATCGTTAAGCCAGCGTCCCGGCAGTAAAAACCTTCGCCCAAGGCTAGGCCATTGTAATTGTTTGAAAGTCTTTTGTACAAATATTAACATCCTTTAAAATAATAGTAACTCTAGCGGTGAGAATGTCGATGCCAGCGCCACGGAGTCAAACAACGTACCGAAGTGGTGTAAAACGGAACCACTATAGTTCAGCACCCCACCACAGGCGCGCTACGGTCGCCGATTGCGCGGGTGAATTCAACTGATTCAGCTCTGACAGTTACGCTCTCGCCTCTCAAGAGTCATCATCTCGCCTCCCCTTGGGGCGGCCGCCGAGGCGCCTCCGCCCAGGAGGCTGCCCTCTCGACGGTCACGATCTCGCCTAGTTCTCAACAGATTCCGCAACCAACAGTCACGCTCTCGCCCCCCCTTGGGGCGGTCGCCCAGGCGCTTCCTACCAGGAAGCTGCCCTCTCGACAGTCACGCTCTCGCCTCTCAAGAGTCATCATCCCGCCTCCCCTTGGGGCGGCCGCCGAGGCGCCTCCGCCCAGGAGGCTGCCCTCTCGGCGGTCACGATCTCACCTAGTTCTCGACAGTTCACATTTCCGCACTCGACAGTCATCATCTTGGGAGTCATCATCCTGCTCTCCCCCTTGGAGCGGCGACGAGGCAGCTGCCGACCAGGGAACTGCCCTAGCAGAAGTTACCGTCTCGCCTCCGCCGAGAAACTTCCTGCTCTCCCCCTTTGGAGCGGCACCGAGGCTCTTCCGACCAGGGAGCTGCCCTAGCAGAAGTTACCGTCTCGCCTCCGCCGAGAAACTTCCTGCTCTCCCCCTTGGAGCGGTGCTGAGGATATCCCTACGAGGAAGCTGCCCTCTCAGGAGTCGCTGCCTGCCGACTCCGCCCTTCGGAACCAGCCCAAGTTGCCGCTTTTGTGTATCAGTGATAAGTGCGAACATGGAGATAAGAAGATAAGATAAGTCCAGATAGAAGATAAGTCCAGATAAGAACTATAATTTACGACTAGTATTAACCTAGATTAAGACTCACCCTTTTTTATACATGTTTTTTAAATAAATTTTTAATAGTGTTTACAACTAAGTAAATTCCTTTTTTTACTCGTTCCTCCTTTTCTTTTATATGAATAGTATTAATTATTAACTTCCCTTAAGTAGAGTGATAACAAGCTCAGTTGGTAGAATGTCAGTTCCGATAAGATTATAAATAAACCACTGTATGTTTACGAGAGATGGGAAGGCTGACAGATATATCGAAAAAAGCTTAATTAATAGGGTTGCCAGATATCCGGTTTTGGACAGGACAGTTCGTTTTTTTGAACGGCTGTCCGGTCTAAAAAAATTTGGAAAATCGGACAATAGAATGAGCGGTTTTTTTAAAAATACGTGACATATATACCTCACGAGATAATTTACAGAGCAAAAGTCGTGAGCAATTCTGGCGGGTGGTAGAAAGACTAGCTCAAATCTGTTGAAAATGGTACAATATGTGTGCAGTGTTCCCGTTTCCAATGCCTTCGTAGAAAGAGTTTTTAGTGTAAAGGGTAATGTATGGACTGACGAAAGAAATCGACTAAGTTTGAGTACCGTAAAAAGCGAATAATACATTTTCTTCAATTTAAATGTTAATTGCACTGAATTTAAAGATTCAATTTCAGGCATTAAACAATGATTTAAAGGAGTAGCATCTAGTGCCACATATGTTAAAAAGTGTTTTTTCTTACATTGGTAATAATAAAGAATTGAGTAATAATAATATATCATTATACCTAGCTCTCGCATTAAAAATTTTGGCGTATTAGATCTATCAAAAAAATTATACGTTAATAAAATGCAAAAATCAGTCATTCTAATTACATGTAGAATAACGAAAGATTTTTTAAATATTTATATTGAGGGATCAGTAGGATTTATAGGCCGTGTTAGGAGTTCTATCAAGCCAAACCCTCTGATATGAAAATATCTGTAAATATATCGGTGAATTATTTTCCCATTTGATCTTTGGTGAGTTGACGTGTTGTTCTTGTATTGTTTTGTATTTATTTTGCTTATATAATGACTTGCATAATGTTGATTGACTAGATGATCATTTGTGGAAAAGTGTGTGGAAGGGTGTAGTTTTTTCCTATGGGGAAGATTTATCCCGGAAATAAAGTCGGAAATATAAATGTTTACTTATCTGGCAACCCTAGTAATTAATGATGGGGTGACGCTAAGAAAATATTGTCTAAATAAGCGAAGCTAGCAGTCCACAACGTAGTGCTAGTACTTACCTTGATGTATGGCAGTGAGGCATGGAACTGGCAGAGGAAGGATAAAAGTAAAATGAATGCTGTAGAAATGAGTTCCCTGAGGCAAATGTATGGTAAATCCATGTGTGATCATGTGAAAAATGTGGATATCCACAAAGAATGCAAGGCTGATGTAAGCTTAATGAGTAAAATTATGAAAGGGACGCTTAGATAGTTTGGGCGTGTAGAGCAAATGAACGAAGAAAGAAATGTTAGAAGATTATATGACGCAAATGTGAATGGTAGAAGCCATGGCACGCCTGCAGCATCGCCCGACGAAGACATGGCACGATCAAGTGAAACAGATACTTGAGTCAAGCCATGTCAGGAGACAGAATAATAGAAGAGTACGTATGAGACGATGTATGAATGTGAATGAGGCAAGGAGTGTGTGCTTAGATCGATTATTTTTTTTTTCAATCATTATTCCCTTATTGACATTCATAAATCAATTGATTTCATTTAATGATCCTAATGTAGTCACGCGAACTAAAAATATTTTTCACTCCAACAATTACGTCAATACGAATTCGTTTTATAAACTCCCTTTAAACCATGCATACACAGCTTAGGTAACGAATATGCAGAATTATAACAAAATAATTATACATATTTTTAAAAACGGAATGCGTAAATGTTTTGTATTTTTATTAGTAAAAAATTTTTATTCGCATTATATCGCATTAAATAATTAATAACTTTCTGTAATCATCAATTAGTCATAATCACGTCACCTGTAATTATCAATTAGTCATAATCGACACCAGGAATTGCAGAGTTTTTTATTTTATTTTTATTTTTTATTGATTAATAGTTAATACATTTATTTTTTATTTTTTTATTAATTGCCGGAAACCCGGGCGTTTATTGCAATTACATGATTAATATTACAAATTTGAAAGTAACCCGCCTCACTAGAAGATTTCTGTTCTGAGGCGGGTACATATATTTGCTTACACATGCACATACAACTATACAAATATATGTATCAATATATACATGGAGCATTCCATATATAGTTACAATTACATATAAAATTAAATAAAAACAGGAATTTCGTAGGAACTTTAAATTTACAAAATGGTAGCGTCTAAATCTCATAATAATAACATATCAAAAAATAGTTTAAACAACAGTATTAGGTATTGATAAGCAGAACATAAGCAGTATTAATAAGAATGAGTAAATCACTATAAATGTAAATAACGCATGTTTGTAAATAAGGAATGAGAATTAGACTAAGAAGGGATTGCTAGAAATTTACTGATGCATGCCCTTTTTTATGTAGTAACCATGTGTTGAAATGTTAAGTAAACTGTTTGGGTGTTTATGAGTGTTACAGTAAGTGGTTTCTTTTAGGAAGGTGTTGAAGATGTAAGGTGCTAGGAAGGATTCGTGCTTTTGGCAAAGCGCTGTCCTAGTTCTTGTATATTCAATAGACCTTTTTTTGCAAAACTGAGTTATGAATGCCAAATTGTTCATTAGCCTATTGCGCATTAATGAAGTTCAAAAAGCCAATATTTGTTGGTTTTTAAGTGACATTTTAAGCATTTTTCGAGTGCCAATATCCCCTCACGGAAAAACGTTTCAGTTCTTATTTGTTCAATCTCCTGGATATTGAACATTCAAACACTCAAAGTTATGAATGCAATATTTTTTAAAAGTTCATAGATATTTGTTCAACATCCCGCAGAAGGTTGAGGTCTCGAATGTTCAATCTCCACTGTCAGCCAATCAGGAGCCGGCTAGTTAAAATGAGCGGCCATGTTGATTTTTAGTTGTTTTCTAACAACGAAATTGTTCCATTAAAAATATGTTTAATTGCGAATATATAGGTACTGTTATTGAACTAAAAAATGACTTCACCGACTCAAGAATCAATAAACCTTAGAACAGTAGCTCAAATAGAAAGGTAAGTCTTAAAATTATGTCATTTATAGGCTTTTTCACCATATTTTACATGTACTTTTTGAATTTGCTAGGCAAATATACAGGATGCTTCATTTATTATTTTTTTATTCAATTATTTATTTACAAACTTAGGACTTTTACCTAAAATGAGTATTAATAAATTAAATTAGTGCATTAAAACATATTTTTATTCAAGAAATACAACAAAAGAGCCAGGACATGGAAATGTGCATAAAGTCGACTGTCCTCATAATCTCATTGAAAGACATCTACGACACATATTTCAAACGTTATCACTGCTGAGATCGCTGATGAAAACGAAGTCCAAATATTTCGATTTTGAATTCATTCAATTAAAAGTTTCTGATTTTTTGTTTTTTTTAGTCACATAAAAAACAATAAACATATTCTTATGTAGGAACTTAAATAAAACCAACTAGGCAAACGACTAACAACAATAAATATAATGTTAAATAGCTCACACCCATAACCCAAATCGCGGGATATTATATTTTTAGGATTTTAAGAGCTGAAAGTATTTAAAAAAAATAATATTTTATTCACGATGATCAGCATAAATAATAAGCTCACAAAACAGCCAATTAATAGCCAACAATTTAGATTACATTAATGTGGGGAAAACAGACTTTAAAATACCCCCACAGAATATGAAATCTATTGTCACAATTATATTATCAGTAAATCGGTTTAACCGATAGTAAATCTATTTAAATTGGGAGGGGGTTAAATAGAATCATATAAATAAGTCGTCTAAACGTGGCTAAAACAACAGTTTGAAAATGGCCTTGAAAGCCAAAACAGTTGTAACAATAACAAAAACCAAAAAAATACTTGCAGAACTTAATAATTATAATATTAAATTTTATTTTAATAAAAAAATATATATTTATATTCATAAATATATGTGTATATCAACACAAATTATGTGAAATGGGAAGTGTGAGATTGCACTAACCTCCCCTTATCATAGAAAAACGCTTTTACTGTAATTATTTAACTTTACTTATTTATTTTAAATAAATAAAATTTAATAATGTTATAATAATTATTAAGTTCTGCAAGTATTTCTGTTATTTTTTCAATTTTTAATGTAACAGCTGTTTCGGCTTTTGAGGCCATTATCAAAATGTCTAAATTTACTAATTTAAGCAATAAAATAAATGTCAATGAACAAATTCACTCAACGTCAACATAACTTGTTGGACAGTATTTCACCGCCACAATTTTTCTTACACATTTTATTATCATTATTTGTTAACCTTTTATTATAGAGTAATTATTTTGTCTTTGGTATTATTTGTCTATGACATCATTTTAGTTCTGTCATCGTTTGTTAAAAGCATAATATTTATTGTATTGAAGTACATGTTAGATATTATGTTTTGTAATCATTAAATTTGTGATATAACAGTCACCGGAGTCGTCATCTCGGCAGTACTATCACGAAAGTGCGTAAAATATAATCCGATGTCTAATTCTAACCAACCAGTCGAAGCGGTAAGCGCAATTACTTCCAGCTGTCACATCGTGAGGCTTTTGTGCAATTCACCATAACTGTTGGAGTTCTAAAACGGTTGTTTAGATCTCAGTCCTAAGTTTGTCACCTCTAGTCATCTCACGTCTAGTCACATCTCACACAAACGTAGTTAAGACTTTGAGGCCTCGTATTTTCCTAATAGTTCCGTATCCTCGCTAATTAGTGATATTCAATCTACAACAATCTGGTAAGTTAAGGAAAATTTTGAATAGATCTAATGAGAACAGTCTTAATCCAGCAAAACTAATGCTTTTTACAATTAGTAACTGGCGTAAAAATGAACTGCATTCGTTGAAATTTTGAACCATTACGACGACAGTAGACAAGTTAAGTTTTACAAAGAAAATCAATCTTTTATCTATTAAAATCATATTTATAAATAAAATAAAATATCTTATATTTGGTGTTATTGTTATTTTTGTTTATTGGAGAATACACAGATACATACAATAAACAAAACAGTAAAAAAACATCAATTGGAGAAATCGCCTGCGTCCTACCTATTTCTCACTCTTTAACTCAGCAACTGATAAAAACATTATAATTGTTTAGTACAGTGTTGGATAATATTTACAATTTTTCCCATCATATACCTACTGTCATACCTACTATCCATTTCCTTTCTTAAGAACAGCCTTACCCACACTTGAAAAGAAGAAGATGATTTGTTGTATTGTAAATTGACCCAAGTACAGCATTCGAATTCGTGTCGTGTAGCAAGAAGGTGCAATCGTAGTATTCTCATTGTATTATTAAAATGCTTTGTGCTCGGTTTGCAAATATCAATATCATATTAAAGATTATCTCGTTTCGGAGAAAATTTCACCCCGTGAACAGTGCAAGTTCATCGACAGCCCTATTGCCGAGATTCTGGGGAATTCAAGGTAGGCTGTTCCTTCATTCCACTTTTTCCCGTGATTTATTCAAAACCAATTGAATGAGCTTTACATTGTCGTTTTTTGTGGATTTGATTTACAGTTCATTTACGTGAAATAGAACACGTTACAATAATAGTGAACCTAAATATTCTTTAATAATAATCCTATCTTAATATATATATATATATATATATGTTCGTACACGCTAATCTCTGAAACCGCCCACTCGATATAAAAAGTTTTTTTTAAATGTGTAAGGTTGGTTCCTACTTGAATCATAGGATTGTTTTGGACCCGATAAAAATACAAACATTCAACTTATCTACACCACTTTTATAGGAAAAAAAGCTTCGTAAACTGTTTTTAGGTAGTGTGAGCTTTATCTATTCATATTGGCAAAGACGGATTGCCAGAAAATATTGTTCGCCAAATCGCTCTACATCAATATTGTCAATATTTATTTACCTAGTGTATAACATTTAATTTTTATCCATTATCTATTAAGAATCTTCGTTTTATTTATAACATTTGAATATGAAATGAACATGTAAAATAACATGCTAATTCGGAACTCCGTTGTTTTTAAAGAAAGAACTATTGTGTTGGACTATGTTCTTATTGTCTATGGCAACAGGTGGCACGAGAGGAGAGCTAAAAGAGGTCACCCTAGCGGATATACAAGAACGGCTAGAAGGCACCCGCTCAATAAGTCCGCGATGGTCTTGTGCAATCTGTTTTAATTTGAGAAGGGGTGTTGCTTCACGACGAACGTGATGTTATCTTAACAAAAAATACACGCGGCGTATGTTTTCATTAAATTCGCATTGTGTGATTTGATTATTCTGTAAAACTTGAGTAAAGAGGGTGAAATGTGACCGTGAAGCCATGTTCTTTTTGAGAACGTCGGACACTCTACTGGATGATGAGATCTCATTGACAGCTGAATTCCGCTTCAGGTCTGGAGATCTCAAGGTACACCTTTGCTGCCACGTCATCAGTGTTGGGGATGAACTGATAAAGCCGAGCCTCTCGCTCCGGACCGGTGCTGACTTCATCGTTGGATCAAATAGCAGTTTTAGTTAGTATAAACATTTTAGGCAGAGGTCGGTCAGTCGGTAAGTCCCCTTGTTCATTTACAATAATGTATACGGAAATGTGTCGTGTATTTTATACATTTATTATAAGTTAATCCGAAAAACAGACTTTCTTTCCGTTCCCCAGCTACCCACCTACGTTAAGAAACAACACACAAACAAATCTAAGTTTACTTCAGTCTACACTACCAATGTTCGAGCAAGACTTTGTACTACTTTCCGAAACGTGGTTAGAACCAAATATTCATTCTAGTGAATTAGGTTTCATGAATCATAATGTGCATAGACTAGGCAGAAATTAATTGACTAGTGCTAAACGCAGAGGTGGTGGGGTCTTAATCGCCATCAGCAAAAAATACAAATGAAACTTAATTATAACAAAACATAAACAACTTGAACAATTTTCCTATAAGTGAATGTTACCAGAAATAAAATAATTATTGTCGGCTGTATTTATATCCCTCCAAATTCAAGCAATGAAGTATACAAGTGCCATAGTGAGGAAGTGGAAACTATATTAAAAAGGAATCCTAGTGCCACATTTTTGCTTGCTGTTGATTATAACCTTCCAAATGTGAACTGGGTGAACAGTGACAATAATAATAGACATGGCGTTATTCCTGCGTCTGAATCAGGCAAATACTATACCAAATGAAAATAATCGTACTCTAGACTTATGTTTTTCTCACTTACAGTCACTAATAATTGAAGAATGTAGTGAACCGCTGGTGCCCATTGATGCTTTTCATCCTCCACTTGAATTTATTATTTCTAATGTGCATTTTAATACTTGTAAACTGCCTTTCAGTTACCAACATTTTTTCAAAACTGATTACGAGAAAATTTGTAATTATCTTCTAGACCGGTCGGTGGCCGAGTTGACATCGCGCTTGGGTCCCTCTCGGGCGTAGTGTGTTCAATTCCTCGGCTGGCTAAGTCCTCCATCATAACACAAGCAACATTTTCAGCTTATTTTGGTGGTAGTAGGAGATTTTCAAATATTGTCAGGTTATTCGTAACCCGGGAATGTTTGTCTTTCTTTAAAAAAAAAAAAAAAGCTTTTAAAGAAAAAAAAAAGCAGACTCTGTCTATACTGATTTTAGTAAAGCCTCTGATACAATTTCCCATAAAATTCTCATTTGGAAATTAGGAAAGCTTGGTATACGTGGAAATATATTATTAGCCTGGTTTGAAAGATATCTTACTGGAAGACAACCAATTGTTAGAATAAAATCCTCCCCGTCGGAAAAAAATAATGCAACAAGTGGAGTTCCACAGGGTTCACACCTTGGCCCAATCTTATTTAGCTTGTTTATAAATAATCTTACAAAAATATTTCATGATGCATCTATCTTATTTTTTGATCATGACCTCAACATTTATAGAAATATTCAAAATATTTACCATTGCAAGATTCTTCAAGACAATATCAACAAAGTATTAATATGGTGTAATGAAAATAGATAAAATAAATAAAATAAATATCTCCAAATGTCAAATAGTTAGATTTGATCGAATAAAAAAACCAGTGATTTTTTATTACAACATTGATAACAATGCACTTGAGATATTAACACAAATCAAAGACTTAGGCATCAGTTTTCAATCAAATCTTTAATTTGTTAACCACATATCAGAAATCTCTAATAAGGGCTTAAAAATGATGGGATTTGTAACTAGGCTAACCAGAAATTTTAACAATTTAAAGTGTGTTAAATTGTTGTATTTTGCCTATGTAAGAAGTCAACTTGAGTACAATTCTCCTGCTGGAACCCACATTATAATATACATGCACAAGTTGTTGAAGGAAAACAAAACAAATTCATGCGTTTTATAAATTTTAAAATGAGTATTACAGCAATTATGTTCAACTAAAACACTCTGTTAAATTATATGAATTAGCTCGAATTGTCAAACAGAAGAATTTTCACTGACTTGGTATTTCTATATAAAATTCTAAATGATTTAGTCGATAGTCCGGTATTGCTAGAATTGGTAAACTTCCGGATTCCACAACGTAATAATAGAAGTCGGGATTTATTTCAGTGCAGAAATTCTAAGACTAACTATACAGTTAGTTAGTCAGTTATTATACAGTTTTTTTATTGCTCCTATCACTAGGTCGCGTTATAGTTAATGCTATCTAATTGAAAAAAAATACATGTTTGATGCTTTTTTTGCATTCAAACTTCATTAAAGTCTCGGATTGATGTTCACAACGGAGGAGTCGCGGAGTACGGTACGAGAATGACATAAATACGACTATTTTGTTTTCCAGAATATCTTCTTAACATCAAAATCTAATAGCAGTTCACATAAAATGGATCTTGTGACCTCAGATGTCAGTGTCATAAAATTAGAACCGGAGCCAATACCTGAAGAAGAAAGTCCAGCATTATTGCAGTTCGAGACGGTCAAAAAAGAGACAGAAGAAACTACTGCGATCGAGTGTAAACCAGAGCCTCTACCGGCAGAGGAACATACGCAAGAAAGTGACGCATTCTCTGAAATAGATATTGACTTTGCCGATATTAAAAAAGAATGTTTGGTTCATCTTGAAAGGATCGACCAAAGTCTTGGTAAGCTATAAATTTATTCTTCCAATGACGTCTCCCATCCAAGATTAGTAACAGCTCAGCAGAAACAAATTAAACCAGTTACTTCGGTTTTTTTCTTTGGGTTACAGAAGTGCTGTGAATGAGCGACTATTAGGTGAACGTGCATATATGAAATGAAATTTAATTTGCTTTTAATCAATATCGCTTTACTAAATAACCACAACATATATATTCTGTTTTTCTTTTCAGATTTTGTTTCGTCGAAAATATCTGTTAGTGATGCAAAAAAGAACTTATTTTCGTGCCCAACTTGTACCTACCGGCCTAGGTGTAAAAGTGATCTGATAACGCATATTAGAATCCACGCCGGTGAGAAACCATTCTCATGCTTGGAATGCACGTACAAGAGCTCTACAAAAAGCCAAATGGTTTCTCATGCTAGAACCCACACTGTAGAGAAACCATTCTCGTGCTCTGAATGCACATACAAGTGCTCTGAAAAAAGCAAAATGGTTGATCATGCTAGAACCCACACCGGAGAAAAACCATTCTCATGCTTGGAATGCACGTACAAGTGCTCTCAAATAAGCAACATGGTTCGTCATACTAGAACCCACACTGGAGAGAAAGCATTCTCGTGCTCGGAATGCACGTACAAGAGCTCTTATAAAAGCTGTATGGTTTCTCATACTCGAACCCACACCGGTGATAAACCTTTCTCGTGCTCCAAATGCTCGTACAGGAGCTCTAATAAAAGCAATATGGGTCGTCATACTAGAACCCACACTGGAGAGAAACCATTCTCGTGCTCGGAATGCACGTTCAAGTGCTTTGATAAAAGCAGTATGAGAACACATACTAAAACCCACACTGGTGAGAAACCTTTCTCGTGCTCTGAATGCACGTACAAGTGCTCTAAAAAAATATATTTAATGTTACATATTAAAACCCACACTGGAGAGAAACCATTCTCGTGCTCGGAATGCACGTTCAAGCGCTTTGATAAAAGCAGTATGAGAACACATACTAAAACCCACACTGGTGAGAAACCTTTCTCGTGCTCTGAATGCACGTACAAGTGCTCTAAAAAAATATATTTAATGTTACATATTAAAACCCACACTGGAGAGAAACCATTCTCGTGCTCGGAATGCTCGTGAATGGCAATGGAAAGAAAATCTATACAAAAAATCAACCCTTACTGGATCAAATTATGGGAAAGCTGAATTTTCGCTGGTGAATAGTACCTATTTGCAGAAAGTATTTTCACAAAAGTCCCTACTCTTCTCCCGATGGCTTCCTCACCCGCGTTTTCTCAACCATTTAATTTGAGAGTTCTACTAAACCCATTATATCTCATCAACTAAAACATGTATCAGTAAATCGTTTCCAGAAACGAAGTTCTTATAATATTACCTTAAAATGTATTTTTTTTTCATTTGTAATAGTAATGACAATCTTTGCAGTGAAACAGTTGAGCGCAGGATTGTGATGAAATACCAAAGTAAAAAGAACAAGAATGTATACGATATTCATTCTTTAGTAAAAAATAAATAAATCTAAATTTACTCGATAATCTATTAGATTTTTCGTATAGCTCTATTTTAAACATATTCCCCTTCCCTCCACCTATAGTATTATTTTAGGGATGATACCTTATATGCAATCCCATGCATGTCCCATCCTCCATGAACCGTCAACCCGACAAACATGTAAAGAGGAAGGTATGGCACTACAGGGCAGCAAAATGGGACGGCATGCGGTCTTTCTTCGGCGCCTTTCCTTGGAGTACTGTATGCTTTAGCTCCGAGGACCCATCAATTTGTGCACGCGAGGTAGAAGAAGTAATCACATCAGCAATGGATTGCTACATTCCCTTCTCCGTCAAATCCTCTGGAGCGGGCACAAAACCGTGGTTTGACCATCGCTGTGCTGAAGCTGTCAGACTCAAAAATACGGCTTTTAATGCACTCCGGAAGATTAGCTCCATGAATAACCTTTCGGAATACCGAAAACGGGCAAGGGATTGTAAGAGAGTTCTAAATAGAGCTAAGAGCGATCACGACCAGAGAATTGCGAAAAAGCTGGCTGACTGCCCCACTGGTAGCCGTGCTTTCTGGTCACTCGCTAGCTCGATCGGAAGAAATTTCTGCAGAACCACTTTCCCACCTCTGACCAAGCCTGATGGTCGGCTGGCTAACTCGGCCCGCGAGAAAGCTGAATTATTAGGCAAAATTTTCGCGGAAAACTCAACTCTTCAAGATAACGGAGAGACTCCCCCTTCCATTCCGCACTGCGGTTTTCAAATGGAGGAACCGAAGATCCGGAACAGAGAGGTTCTCCAAGTCTTGAACGAGCTGAAAGTCGACAAAGCCAGTGGGCCGGACGGAATACCTGCCTTGGTCCTCAAGAGGTGTTCTGCAGAAATGACTCCAGTGCTCGCGAAATTATTTAGGCTCTCTCTCAAAGGTGGAAAGGTGCCAGATCTTTGGAAAAAGGCAATCGTCCACCCAATCCCAAAAAAGGGGGACCGTTCCGACCCTTCTAACTACCGCCCCATAGCCATCACTTCCATACTCTCGAAGGTATTAGAAAGGGTGGTTAACAACAAATTGCTCACATATCTCGAAAATAACAATATCCTAAGCGATCGGCAATATGGATTTCGTCGAAACCGATCGTGTGGCGATCTACTCGGATATGTAACGCATATTTGGGGGCGGTACATGGAACGTTTTGGTGAAACCCAAACCGTTGGGTTAGATATCTCCAAAGCCTTTGACAGAGTCTGGCACCGGGCGCTTATCGGGAAATTACCATCGTATGGGATCCACCCAACCCTGCATAGTTGGATTGCGGACTTTCTGAGGGGAAGAACAATTCAAACCGTGGTTGACGGCTCTTCTTCCTCACCGCACCAAATCAATGCGGGGGTGCCACAAGGATCTGTGCTGTCTCCGACGCTGTTTTTATTGCACATCAACGATCTCGTTGAATGTGCACCAATTCACTGCTACGCTGATGACAGCACCGTTCACGAGGGTTATCTTTTCGACAGGCCCCCTTCCACCTATGATGTCCGAACAGCTCGGGAAGTTTTGGAGCGAAAAATTGACCACCACCTAGAGATGGTTCGTGCCTGGGGTAAGGCCAACTTGGTCAGTTTCAACGTCTCAAAAACCCAAGCGTGTCTGATTTCGGCAAAGAGGGAGATCAATGACTGTCTGGTGCAATTTTATGGGAGCACTCTCCCCAATAAAGACTCCATTGAAATGCTTGGAGTTACTATATCAGACCAGCTCAAGTATCGGGGATCCATAGAAGCCCGAGTAAATCAGGCCTCCAAAAAGTTGGGCGTCTTGTACAGGGCTAGGAGATTCTTCAACAGTGACCAGCTGCTGACCCTGTACAAGTCTCAAGTCCGCCCAACTATTGAATTTGGGAGCCACCTTTGGGCTGGTGCCCCAAAATACTTGATAAACCTGCTTGAGTCTGTGCAAAGGAGAGCGATCCGTCTGATTGACAATCCGTTGTTAACAGACCGATTGCCTTCTCTGATGCATAGACGCAATGTAGGCATGCTGTGTCTGTTCTACAGGTATTTCAATGGAGCCTGCTCCAACGAGCTAGCAGCATTGATTCCTGATGAACCGGTGCACGTGCGCGAAACTCAACGGACACGAACTGAACACCCGTTCACGGTTGACGTTGGCTTCATGAGAACGGGCCGTTTTTACGACTCGTTTTTGTGTAAGTCGGCTCGTATGTGGAACGAGCTACCGGCATCTGTTTTTCCTCCCTCCTATAATCCGAGCCTCTTCAAGGCCCGCATTAACAAATCCCTTCCTACAGCCCCTACCTTACTCCGCCTCACAACGCCGCCCAACCGGGTGGTGACATAGTTCCCCTGTCTGTGCACTGCACAGGCAGGGACACTCTTGTGAGGTGTCACATAAAAAAAAAAAAAAAAATATTTAAAAAGATGTACCGTACCTAAAGGATTGACGTCATATATTATTATTTTTACATATTTTTAGTATAGTGCAAAAATTTAGGTTTTTATTTATTTATTTTTTATTATCGATTTAATGTTTTTTTACAGGTTTTTTCGATGTCTGTCTCACAAGGATAAACCTGTGTCGAGACAGACGTATTGAATACATAAATTAATGTTTACATAATATTATTTGATACATATAATATTTCATTACATTAAATGAAAATGTGAAAATGATAAAAAATAATAAATAATAAATTGGTTAATCAGCATCTAGTACATACGTAAGAGGGGATTTTTATAAATTTTTTGATCTTGGATCTGTCTTTTTTGTTGTTTGTTTTTGGGGTGTTATGCCGTGTTGCGCTAACTCCTTCTTTAGCCGACGTTTCGGACAGCGTTGCAGTGTCCATCATCAGGGCAGATCCGGTAGATCCGAAGATGTGTAAATTTTGGTTGTCGAGTTTGTGCTTATTTGTTTGCACTTCCGTTGGCATTTCGCACTTGGACGGGCCCAGGCCACAAACAAATAAGCACAAACTCGACAGCCAAAATTTACACATCTTCGGATCTACCGAATCTGCCCTGATGATGGACACTGCAACGCTGTCCGAAACGTCGGCTAAAGAAGGGGTTAGCGCAACACGGCATAACACCCCAAAAACAAACAACAAAAATGCTTTTGGCCGTGAGAATCTAAAAACTTACTTGGATCTGTCTTGGCTGATGATCCAATACTTGATGTCTGTTTTATATTTCTAAAAAAATTCGTTCAGCCTAATGGCTAGTGGGAGGGCATTATTTATTTATTTATTTATTGACGCCCTATTGGGTTTTAAGAACATAACAATTACAAATTTAATTTTTAACAACAGTATAAATATAACAATAGAAAATCGAAATAAAATATAGTGATTTCTCATACATTATTTACATTTAAAAAATGGTTGACTAATTTGGCTTTAAATGTATTAAAGTTTAAATTAAATATGTCAGCGACATCACTTAGTTCATTGCCCAACCTAAGTATTCTTTCTAACACAGAATTCGTAGCGAAGTTATTGTTGTAAAATAAAATTTTCCGTTTACTATATTTTGGAGGTATATGTAAAGATAGCAAATTTATAGTGTCAGGGCAGTCCAAACTTGAATGAACAATTTTATATAATACAAGGAGATCAAATATTTTTCACCTTTCAGATAATTTCGATAAGTTAAGTTTACTGCGTAAATTGACATAATTGATTTCAACAATAGGAATACCAATTTTGAAATTAATAAAACGTAAAAATTTATTTTGAATTTTTTCAATTTGTAAACAATGAGAGTTGAAATGAGGACACCAAATGGTTGAATAGTATTCAACCTAACTTCTAACCAGAGACGTGTATAGTTTTTATTTTATTAAAGTCTTTAGCGATTCTGAGAATAAATCCAAGCATTTGTAATCCCTTTATATATAGCTTTGTTGCAAAATATCTAAAAAAATTCTGGCCAAAAGTTGTTTTAGCGAAAGGGATTTGTAAGAGATTATGTCCTTTGGTTCTAGTATTACGAGCAGTTTGGACACTGTCAATAGTGGTTTTGTGTTTGAAGAGGTATGCTAGTATGTTTTTGGCATAAAGTTGCCTAATGTCCATAACACAGATTTTCCTAAAGATTTCATCCGAGCTGCTTGTGATTAGTAGTTTGAGGTTAATCTTTATTATAAGTATCTGAACTTTGGATATTGGATGAATGGCGACAGCGTTTGCTTCTCACTAATGCTGTGATACCACACTCTATTAAAGATTTACAAAGTGCATATGAGATTGTTTTGAGCTGGCTTAGGTTGAGAAAGTTGCGAGTTTGTCTAAAAAAGAAAATGATTTTTTTAAAGTTTGTTTGCTGTAGTGGTTATATGTTGTTTCCACTTCAAATTGCTGTCAAAAATAATACCCAAGTATTTAATTTTAGTAACCTGTTCTTAATAAGGACAATCACGTGTTATCGTATTTGTCAGGTTGCAAGCACATATTTTAATTTGATTTTCTGGGGTTCTTAAGGAAGGATTAATACTAAATTCAATGTATTTAGTTTTGGTCACATTCGTTGTTAGTGTATTATTGTTTAACCATATTTTAACAACAGTTATGCCCCTATTAGCTTTTATGTATAAATCATTCCAATTGCTTGATTTGAAGAGGAGAATCGTATCATCAGCGAAACTTACAATTTTGGCATCTATTTGAAGATTACATAATTCATTAATGTATATTATGAACAGGGTATGACCTAAAACGCCACCTTGAGGCACGCCGTAGCTTATTGGTAATTGATTGCTATTGCAGTTGTTGATTTTCACACTTTGCTTTCGGTTTGATAGATAATCTCTGATAATAGTAAGTTTGTAGCGTCGAGAAAAATCTATATTAACTAATTAATAATAAACCACTTGACCTACTTAGTACCTACTCCCGAATTATGTACCTGCAGTCCAATTCGCATCGTAAACAGAGCAACCTACGTACTTCAAGCACCTACCTGTCTATCGACGACAATAATACTGCAGTCCGTCTGGGATACTACGAGAACTCGCCAGAAGGTTCGAGTCTACCGCCTAGGCATAATTGCCACGCCGTCGAAACTTCGCGAGGGGGCCAGACCGAGCGAGTGGTCTCGATTTAGTTGCCATTTAACTACCTGCTGTTGCCACCGGCCCAACTGTATAAATAAGCCCGACGCAGCGAGTCAGTCAGTCAGTCATCATTCCGCCGTCAGTCTAGAAGGATCAACGAGTGTTAACCAGCGCTACTCTTACTAGCGCAAAGGAAAATTTACCCGGCTTCGCCCGTACAATCATTGACTCCATCGGGACACCATCATAGCGCCTCGGCCACGTCCATGGCCAGCGCTACTCGGATTACAAGCGCCCTGGTTGCAGTGTCTCTGACCAGCGCTTCTTCCACGCTACCATGACCACCACGAGGACACGCAGAATCCTCACTGGTCTACATCGTTCCCGCTTAACCGCCTACAAGGTCCGCCGCACCTTCGGCCTTCCGTCAGCACTGGAGTATTGATTCCACAGATCGCCAGTGCCTGACAGTCAACGAGTCCCGGTCACCAGCGCCCGGCGTCGACTCACTGACCCGCGCTCGACCTGCCAACACAGCCAGCATCCGGTGTATACATCTGTCCTACATCATCTCCTCGTCACGGCAACTGACTCAATAAACACATGTGAACTTCACGACACGCCTTTCATTTCGTGCCTCACCATTGATCCCCAAAAGTTCATCACCATTTATACCAATATTTTTTTATTTATTTGAGGAACATAAACAGTCTATGTAATACAATATACATAAGAGGATAACAAAAAAACAGACCAATTATTAATGTTCACAGATAGATATTCAGAACCATAAAACTAACCTGTAAACTAGAATATTTAATAAAAATAGAAAAAAAAACAGAAAAAAGCAGCAAATAAGAAAAATAATAATACGAATGTAAATTCAACAAACGATAAAACTATAATATACCTACCATAAACAGCAATAAATAAAAGTGATTATAACATTACTTAAATAGACCTGGGTTGGAACGGGAAAGGATAGATATATTAGATAATTTTATTATATATATTAGATAGTTTTTATAAAAGTTTAGAGTGAGAGATAGTATCAAATGCTTTGCACAGGTCTAAGAATATTAATATGCATTTTGATCCCTTGCCTATGTTTTCATTTGTGATAGTATGTTATTTTGTTCAAGGTATTCAATTAGTTGATTATTAATAGTTTTTTCAAAGACTTTAGACAGTGAATTTAGTAATGAAATTGGACGATAGTTAGTTATGTCCGCTCTAGAGCCTCCTTTATGTATTGGGATTATGATTCCGTGTTTTAGATTGTCGGGGAATCGGCCTTTTAGGATGCTTAGGTTAATAAGATTTGATGGAGTGGTTATTTCTGATACAAGTTTTTTTAAAGCGATATTTGATATTTCGTACAAGCCAGTTGAAGACGAGTTTTTTAATGAGTTTATGATCAATCTAGTATCTTCATTTAAAATTTGTTTAAGACTAAAAATGCATCACGTAAAAAAAATATTTATGTAATTAAAACTTTAATCTATTTATCAAGATACAATACATGTCAATGAATAAATCAAAATTATTAATTGAGAGATTTTTTACAATCAAACTGAATACTAACCAGTTTTGTAAGACACTATATAAAATACAAATGTAAAAACAACTGAATGAATAAATAATTTTAAAAAAAGTTGAGAGCAGGGTTTTTAAAAAAGGCGAAGTTCAAGAATTTATACGATATATTTAAAATACTGAAGGAAACTAAGAATAAAGCTCTATCAACATTTGTGGGTCAGAATCAAAACTAACTGCACAAACTACCGCCTGTCAATTTCGATCACGTGGATGCTACAGATGACAGTGCTACTATTCTCGATCCATGTTAACACTCCCGTACCGGACGGGGGGAACACACTTACACTAACGAGAGTTTTATGTTATATATAAGTTGTTTTTTACACCACATACTCTGTAATTTAGGTAATCCTAAAAAAACTATTTGGTTATCGATCTGCATTTAAAAAATATATATTTTATTTCTAGTTTCTCAGATATTAAATAATTTTTTTCAAAATTCCGCCAAAATTCCTATCCCCTGCCCCGCACCTCAGCTTCTTAGCATCGGCTAAAATTCCCCCGTCCCCATCCCTACTCCCCGCTCTCCACCGCGAACGATCCAGCGAGCTGCGAACTGGACCGTAAAAGTTGCATTTTATGGAAAAGGCTAACTCCCGGTCGCGTACACTGCACTACTGGTATTTCCTTTTGCGATGCTAAAATGTTCACTTGCCGGACTAAGATCGGCCTGTCTGGCGTCCATCCGGTAAATTTTTCATGTTTAGAGACAACATTAAAATTATGTCTGTCTCTGTTTCTCGCATGGAAAAGAAATCGGTCAGAAAGAGACACATATTTTGTTTACATCTTTAAGTAATTTGAAGGAACTTGAATAAAAACAGAGTACTATATGGTTAAAAAGTCTATCGCAAACGTCTGTTAAATTTTATATTGGGTTTTAGTTGCTAATTCTCTAAATTTTCGTGGTAAATAATTCTCTGCAAAACCGGACTAGTTTCACCCTGCTATGTGCATCTTCAGACTGGTAAGTAGTTCATTCATACTTATAAAATAGTGTTTATAAATTAATATCTATTTCAGGGTTGTAAAATATTTATTCTGTACTTTTAATATTAGAATTTATGTAATCAGTCGGCATGTTTTTATTGCAGTTTCTTACCGCATATTTACCAATGTTTTAAATTAGATCATAAAATTCTATGGTTTTAATTAATTTGTGTGAAAACCGCACAAGAGCCCCAACAGTCCTATCCAGTGGAACTATGGCATCCCCAATTGGGGTATTTTGTGAGGCTGAAGATAGTGGGGATGGGGAGGGGGAGGATATGGGAAAGACAAAGGTGGAAGTTTAAGAAATTTAAGCAAACATGCATATTCAAATCTAATTACCATATAGGCTTAAGTCATTTCAAGCAACGTTTGGATTCTACATGGTGGTCTTTTACTAGGGCTATACTGAAAGCATCTACCGCCCTGCAAATTGATATTATATATATTTTTTTATAAATATTACAGCATCTGTTGTCGAGAGGTAAGGCTCTAGACTAGTAAACCGGAGGTCGCGGGTTCTAAACCCGGTGTGCGCAAGTAAATTTTAATAGATTACTTTGTGATATTTCACAATTTACTGACCAGAATTCATTTTGAATGTTGCTTGAAATGACTTTTACCTTGTTTGGTGACCAGATCTGAATAGCCAGGTATTTCCCCACCTACCTCTTCTCCATCTCCTTACCCTCCCCACTACCTTTAGCCTTACAACATACCAGTAGCGGCTCGCGACTTTTGGGTCTACTATTAATTATATATTAAAACCATAGAAGTACTTGTTGATTATATTCATTTGTTCATATTTTCATTTTGTGGTTGTGTTGTTATATGAGGCTTATACTGCTTCTTACATATTTTTATTTATATAATTCTGTAAGTTAACCAATTTATCATTTATTGTTAATTTATCATCAACATTATACATACCTACATACTGTTTACCATTGTACCATGTTATTGAAAAAATGTTGTCATTATGTACCTGCTGACATACTACATAAGTAGTTTAGCAGGTTAAAAATGTTAATAAATAAAAAAATAAAAAATAAAAAAATTAATAAGCAAAACAAATTGGGGGACCCTAGTGGCCCCCCTTCGGTTCTTATGGGATTTTTTTCTCTCCGGGACGAAAAGGAAGAACGTCTTGATCGGCTGGGTTTCTGTCTCCGCTCACAATTCGGTACAATATTTAACTCAGCTTTGGCATTAAAACCCATTTGAAACCGCCACGCCCACCTCCTTATTCTTATAGAAAACGATTAGTATGGCTTAAAGCTCAGATCTCATTGGTTGGAGCAGAATGATTGGTTTGATCTCTCGCTCTCTACCATAATGACTCGTGTAACAGAAAGAGATGACGGAATGTTGTCGTTTGACTGTATTCAAATCATTCAAACAAAATGAGAGTGATTTATTTATTTATTTATTTATTTACTCATATACGGCACAACACGTGTCATTAACATAATTGACATACTTATAATAGTACAACAACATGAAGAATAACAGTATAAATGTTAGTAAAATTTAAGAAAATAGGTAAAAAGTAAGGTAATAAGTAGTGTATACAAACTATAATGTATAAAAGTAAATTGTAAAGTGAATAGTTTAAAATATAAAGTATTAAAGTACAAACCATAAATTATTAGGAAAAGGTAAAAATAAAAATTTAAAGATTGAAATAAAACAATAAAATGTACCAATAAGATACCTATCTCAAGGTACCGACAAAGATTTAAATATAAAAAGTAATAAATCCTGGATTATGTTAACCGATATGATAAATTTTACAAGTACTTATGATTTCTAGTGCATTAATGGTTTTAGAAGTACTGGTAGGCATATTATGTTTACATGATGTATTTACGTGGTACAAGAAAACAAATTTAGTTTAACGCATCTTTTGTATGAAGACAGATTACCGGCAGCGTGATCAATATTAGCATATTCATTGCCTAAAATATGCAAGCGATTTATGGTTGAGTTTTGTTCTGCGTTCGTCATAGTATTGTCACAGTGGAAAGGTGTTTTGAGTCGAGTCGGTCTACTAGGTACATGGTAATTTATTAATGAGACCAATTCAGGGGAGTCAAACCAGTTATTGTTTATTTTAAATAAAAAAACAAGATCATTGAGTATTCTTCTATCTTTTAACGATAAGAGTCTCATTTTTTGTAATAAAGATTCATAGTTTATGTCAACCGCGGGAATACCTAATTTGAAATTAATTGATCTGAGAAATTTGCGTTGGATTCTTTCAATGGAGTTTGCATGGCTTTTGTAGAAAGGGTTCCATATGGGGGAATTGTATTCTAAATGACTCCTAACCAGAGTTGTATATAGTATTTTAAATGTTTGGATATTTTTAAAATCTTTACAAATTCTTACAATGAAGCCCAGAATTTTCATTGCTTTACCAGTTATTATATCAATGTGATTGGTAAATAGTAGTTTAGAGTCGAGGGTTATTCCAAGGTCCCTTATTACAGGTACTGACAATAAACTGTGATTGTTAAAAGAGTAACTATATTTGATAGGGTTTTTAATTCTATAGAAACTCATGATTTGACATTTTTTTATGTTAAGTGTAAGTTTGTTAATGGTACACCATTCTACGAATTTTATAAAATTGGATTGGAGGGACAAGCAGTCGTATATATTTTTTATGATTTTACATATTTTCATGTCATCAGCAAATAATAATATGTTAACATCAGTGAATATGGAAGTGACATCGTTTATGAATAGTATAAACAATATTGGACCAAGGTGCGAACCCTGAGGCACACCACTTGTGCGCGGTGTTTCGCGGCTTTTCACGCGGGTTGTCATTTGCTGCCGAAATACTATTATTTCGCGTAGAAATTATGCGTGTTAAAGTTGTTCGTGATGAAAATACAATATAAGCCAGTATAGTGTTAGCAAGTCACAAACATTTATTTAACCTACTTACGTAAGTTCAAGTTTAAAGTGAATTAACGGTTTTTAGGTTGTTCGTTCGGGATTTTGAACAATGCTTCATACTTGGCATATGTCTTCCTCCACAACGTTTAAATGTTATTTATTATATCGACCAACTTATTCATGTTATTGATTAGTGTTATCCTGTATTATCTTATTGTTTTGGTGAAATTAAAGATTTTTAAACACATGTAACCATGAGTTCAAAATAGTAAGAAAAATGTCGGAATTCATCGTCGTACTGTCGGACAATCATGTTTTGGAAATTTTCTTCAGTGTTTTTGCAAATTTCTTGTCATTTTGGGTTTCTTCCTCTCAGATTTACAAGTTTTATCTTAAGGAAATGCACTAAAAAGATTATTTTGTTTGGCAGATGAACCTTGCCCTTGGAAAAAATTTCGACATTTTTCTGCTTCAAGGATATTTTTATTTTTAAAATATATTTTTGGGCTAGTGAATGAATGTAGTAGGCCGAGAGCAATTATATTGTCTATGGTTACGTCTTATATTTAGATGACCTTGAGTTTTTTCTACCTTGTCTACTGCTCTTTTCCGCACTGTAAGTACTGCTTGTATATCTGAGGTTAAGTACTGAATAATTCTGTTCTATACAAAAAAGCCCGAAGATATCGATCTAGAGAGTGGTATATTTATGCCATGGACCTATCTGTCATAACACGTCTCTTATATTTCGATTAGTTTTTCAATAATTAAATTTGAAAAATACCCGCAACCGCCGACGCATGCTCGTTAACACAAATACGAATGTGAATTTATATAATCTGATGTCTGATTCTAACCAACCAGTCGAAGCGGTAAGCGCAATTACTTGTAAGTTGTGACCTTGTGAGCCATTTATTCAATTCACAATCATAACAGGACTTAAAACTCTTAAGCCGGTTGTTAGGATCTCAATTCTACGTTTGGTACCCACCTCTAGTCACAAAAAACAATCCACATCTAAAACAAACGTAGTTGAGACCCGGTATATCAGTAGCTCCGTATCCTCGCTAAATACGATATGCATCACTCAAATTTAAGCAAACAAAATCGGTTCAAAGCAGTTACATTTAAAGACGGCAAGCCGTTTGGAGTGACACTTGTTAAGTAGACATTTACATAAATAATATCTGCTTTGAAATTTACGTACATTGCCTACTTTTATCATTATCAAATTGGATGCCTTATTGAGCTCAAACTCATTCTAAAACAGTCCGGTAAGGTATTTAAAAGATTTTAAAGGTTCTAATGTGGCAACAGTTTTTGTTCAGCGGTTATTTTGTCATAATTTTAATAATAGTACCCTGAATCAAGCAAAAAAATACTATTCATAATTAAGTATCCTTGCACGTAGGACCATTAACTCGTAAATTAAACCGGCGTAGAATAAACTGCGTTCGGTGACATTTCGAAACATCGCGAAGACTGTTCACAATAGTTTAGTTTTGCAAAGGAAAAAGAAACATATACCTCTTTTAAAATTAAGTTTTTAAAAAACGTGAAATTTTGGTTATATCTGTTCTTATGACCTTTATACGGATTTCGTAAGCTCGACATTCCAACAAAACTGGGCAAGCAACCGATATTGTCAAGCATAATGATTAGACCTAGAAGAACGTCACTCACCTTTTCACATGTGATAAATATAACGAAAGCATTAAGCAAATTAAATCCAGGTTTCGTGGATCGAGACAATACTGATTTTAGTAATAAAATCCATTGTCCTGGATTGATATTCACGACAGAGTTGTCATAAATTGCAATAGTGATATAGCATATCTACGATTATTTCTTTTTTCAGAATATCATGCTAAAATCAGTATCAAATTACAGTTAACCTGAAATGGATCTTGTGACCTTAGATGTCGGTGTCATAAAGACAGAACCGGACACAATCCCCCAACAAAAAAGTCCAACATCACCTTATGAAGCATTATTGCCGTTCGGGATTGTCAAACAGGAGACAGATGAAGCTACTGCGATCGAGTGTGACCCAGATACTCTAGTGGTAGAAGAACATGCCCAAGATTTCTCGGAAATAGATATTGACTATCCTGACATTAAAAAGGAATGTTTTGTTCATCTTTATTTTATTTTTATTTTATTTTATTTATTTGGGAAAATCAACAGATTATTTACATATATAAGAATAAACTAAATAATAAAGATAAAATCCAATAACAGATTTTCACTTAAAATTATAATAATAATAAAGAATATTAAAACAAAAAACTAAGGGTTCTGTACCCGTGGCCTGAGAGATTTACAAAAAATACAATATTGTAAATAATAAATAAAAATAATAACAGATCTAGGAACACAAATAAATTAAAATTTAAAGTTAACTGATATACTAATAAACTAATAACCAGCTAAATTTCAAAAATTTAAATTTAACTGATATACTAATAACCAGCTAAAATTCAAAACATAATGTATTGTAAAATTTCAACACAGCAGCGATCAATAAAAGCACTACACAATAGCAATAATAACAATATAATAAATGTATACCTACAACTAAATTGAACACATGAGTATAAATTGGAAGGTAAGTAACTGGAAAGGATTCAGAGCAATAACATGATAACTTCCAGTAGAATATTTAAAATTATTTAATGTTAGTTATTACATACCTTTTAAAGGTTCCTAAATTACTTGTGAATATGTCCATATCATTAAAATTCTTTTTAAATATACTACAGGCTCTGAATATAAAGGATATATATAATAATATAATATAAAGGATATATATATGAAAGGATCGACCAAAGTCTCGGTAAGCTATTAACTTATTCTTCCGAAGACCTTTCCTATCGGACATTAGTTTACTCCGCAGACTGCTGCCCCAAAAAGCTCTGGAGAAATAACTCAAACCAGTAACTTCAGTTTCGATACGTATCTTCGCTAGAATGTGATTTGGTTTATCTTTCAAATGGCAGCTAGTTAAATTATTGGCCATTCGATGTAATACTTCTAATTCTATCACCTTCATCTGTGCAGAGTTATTTTAGGCCTGCATGAGTAGATTCACTTGAGGCGTGTTGAAACAAAGACAGCAATCTCCACTTCTTTTCATTTTCAGTAAAATGCAATAGATGTTTTTTTTTTGTATTTTTCCAATAACTTAACTATAAAGTATAGTTTTTGTTACAAAATAATTCTAATATTTCCATAAGTTACCCTCTTTGTACATTTTATTGTGATTAATTGGTAGATTATTGAGTTATTTTCAATAAATCGATGCATATTGCTGCTTTTGTTCTGAAAGGTTGGACACTGCCGGTTTTGTTCCAAACATGTGGATTTTGCTAGTTTTGTTACGAACTGAAAAGGCCTTTTTTAGGTTACAGTAAAACACGGAAATCAGTAATAAGTATCATTTTACATATTTATTCGGAAAGACATATTCTACAACACAAGACAATTTACATATTGCAAATTTACCTAGTGCAATGCAATAGATTCCATATTTTGAAAAAAATTAGGCAAAGTAACAACACATGCAAAGTAACAACGGTACAAAAATAAGAACAGAACAGAAAATAAATTAATGCTAATATATAACTCTTAAAATAATTAATTACACAAATCAAACAAAATAGTGACGAATAAAAGACACAGTATCCTGACATCATAAATAATATTATTATTTTCTGGAATTTCTGAAATATTTTCTAATGAATTTAATTTCAAATTAAAAAAATACAAAAGTAGCTTATCACAAAATTATTAATTAAGTATAAAATAATATTGAAAAATGGTCATAATAAAGAGCAAAAATTGTTAAGTGAGCAATTTGCCGAATATCTGAAAAAAAAATTATGTTGTATATTAAATAGGTTAGTACCAAATAATAAACGTAAGATAAATATTTCAGTATCCTCTTTATCACAATATGACACTTTCTTAATATTTCGCGGGTACTAAAAACATATATATGGGCATTTCACCAAACGGACAAAAGTTTGATGTTTACAATAACATTATATGCATTACTAACCTCTGTTTTATGGCAACATTCCTCTTCGACATTTCTGGTTTTTTCGCACGTTTCCTTGCCATTTCTTGTGTAACTTCACTTGAAAAACATTCGATCTTTGATTTCCATAAAGTTTACAGTAATATAAATCACTTTTTCACCACAAAAACATAAATAAACTGATCTTATGTATCACATCAGCTGTACACACTTTGTATGGGGTGGCCATTTCTAATATCATATTTCTGGGTCTCTGATTGGCTCAAACAAAAACTGCTGTTTTTGTTTCGTAACCTAAAGGAGATTGCCATGTTTGTTGTCGAACTAAATATTAAAATTCAAAAATGTATGGGATATTGTCGTTTATGCTCCGATACCTTCGCAACAGTCGATAGTATTTTTGATTCTCTATCCATCGCCATATCTAAAAAGTTTACACCAATGGTGGAGATTGCTGTCTTTGTTTCAACACGCCTCACTTGGATGAGTATGTGTGATCTTTTTTTAATCTTCCTTATCAATGCTGTACAAAGTTTCTTGTTGTTTATGTCATGAAAAAGGCTAATATTACAACGAATTTTTCTTTTTTCACGTAAATATAGTTTTCGGTCAAGGTAACAGAAGTGCTGTGAATGAGCAACTCAATATTAACAATTAGATAAACGTGTATATATGAAATGAAATTGAATTTGCATTTGTTCAGTCTCGGTTTACTTTTGACGTTTCGTTTATCTGTCTAATAACCACAGTATCATTATTCATTCTTTCTGTGTTTTCAGATTTTATTTCGTCGAAAATATCTATAAGTGATATAAAACACCCCATTGCAAAAAAATCTCTCACAAGAAATAACTTATTTTCCTGCCCAACTTGTACCTACAGGCCCAGGAGTGAAAATGGTCTGATTACGCATATTAGAACCCACACTGGCGAGAAACCATTCTTGTGCTCGGAATGCACGTACAAGTGCTCTGATAAGAGATATATGGCTATTCATACCAGAACCCATACTGGAGAGAAACCATTCTCGTGCTCTGAATGCACGTACAAGTGCTCTGATAAAAGATATATGGTTATTCATACTAGAACCCACACCGGTGAAAAACCATTCTCGTGCTTGGAATGCACGTACAGGTGCTCTTCTAAAAGCAGTTTGACTTCACATACTAGAACCCACACAGGTGAGAAACCATTCTCGTGCTCTGAATGCACGTACAAGTGCTCTTATAAAAGCAATTTGATTTTACATACTAGAACCCACACTGGAGAGAAACCATTCTCATGCTCAGAATGCACGTACAAGTGCTCTGATAAAAGATATATGGTTATTCATACTAGAACCCACACCGGTGAAAAACCATTCTCGTGCTTGGAATGCACGTACAGGTGCTCTTCTAAAAGCAGTTTGACTTCACATACTAGAACCCACACAGGTGAGAAACCATTCTCGTGCTCTGAATGCACGTACAAGTGCTCTTATAAAAGCAATTTGATTTTACATACTAGAACCCACACTGGAGAGAAACCATTTTCGTGCTCAAAATGCACGTATAAGAGCTCTAGAAAAAGCTATATGGTTTCTCATGCTAGAACCCACACCGGTAAGAAACCATTCTCGTGTTCGGAATGATCGTGAATGGCAATGGAAAGAAAATCTATACAAAAAATCCCTTACTGGATCAAATTATGGGAAAGCTGAAGTTTTGCAGGTGAATAGTACCTACTATCAGAAAGTATTTTCACAAAAGTCCCTACGCTTCTCCCGATGGCTTCCTCACCCGCGTTCCTCCAACCATTTAATTTAAGGGTTCTACTAGAGCCATTATATCTCATAAACTAAAACATGTAACACTAAATTATTTCCAGAAACTAACTTCTTATTAAATTACCTTTAAATAATATTTTTTTTTATTTGCAATACTAAAGACAATCTTTGCAGTGAAACAATTGAGCGCAGGATTAAGAGGAAATACGGAAGTTAAAAGTGCAAGAATGTTTACGATATTCAATCTTGAGTAAAAAATAAATAAATCTAAATTTACTCGATTTTAAACATATTCCCCTCCCCTCCACCTAAGGTATTATTTTAGGTATTATACCTAATATGCAATATGTAAAAAGATGTACCGTACCTAACGGATGGACGTCGTAGAAATCAAACATATTTTTAATACATTGCAAAAATTTAGAAAATGCATCGCGTAAAAAAAAATATTAATGTAATTAAAACCTAAATCTATTCATCAAGATATGTCAATGAATAAATCAAATTTATAAATGAGAGATTTTTTACAATCAATCTAAATACTACTCAGTTTTTATATTTCTATGTAAAATACAAATGTAAAAACAACTGAATAAATAAATAAATTTTTTTTAAAGTTGAGAGTAGGATTTTGTAAAAAGGCGAAGTTAAGAAGTTCAAGAATTTTACGATATAATTAAAATACTCCAGGAAACTGAGAATAAAGCTCTAGCAACATTTGTTGCTCAGAATCAAAACAACTTGCACAAACTACCGCCTGTCAATTTCGATCACGTGGATGCTACAGATCATCTTCAGATGACAGTGCTACTAAATTCTAGATCCAAATTAAGAACGTCTTGCTGGCGTACTAAATTTGTTTTTTTCTGCGCACACCTAATCCAGCCGATAAGGGAAAACGGTTTATAGTGTTAGACATTGAAAGTTCT
The DNA here is from genome assembly GCA_026573805.1 of Hesperophylax magnus. Lineage (NCBI taxonomy): Eukaryota > Metazoa > Arthropoda > Insecta > Trichoptera > Limnephilidae > Hesperophylax > Hesperophylax magnus. The sequence continues at coordinate 681,787 of JAIUSX010000186.1, read as the reverse complement.
GCAGGATTTGTTCCGAGTGGTCTTTTTATTTTGAATAAAAATAATTCAACAGATTATCACGACGAAATGAATGGGAAAACATTTTTGGATTGGTTTAAAAACATTTTGCCAACACTGGATGAAAACTACTGCATAGTAATGGATGATGCCTCATATCATTGTTTCAAATTAGACAAGCTTCCTACGAAGCAATGGAAAAAAGGTGACATAATTCAATGGCTTGAAGTAGAGGGAGGGCTGAGTATCGATGCAAGTATAATTAAAGCGTATGTAGTATGAAGTATGAGTTGTTGCGGGTTGCCAGTTCGTACCGGGATCATATGATAAGTATGTGGTAGATGTTACTGCGAGCGAAGTCAACAAAACTGTGTTTCGATTACCTCCTTATCATTGTGAGTTAAACACGATCGAATTGGTGTGGTCAATGGTTAAACAGCACTTCAAAGTAAACAATACTTCCTTAAAGAGAAGTGACGTAAGACGACTCATGAAAGAAGGTATCTAAAAAGTTACACCAGAGCATTGGAGTAACTTTGTTCGACATATTATTGGTATCGAAAAAAAAAATTGGAATATCGATCACATTGTTGATGAACTCGAAGACAATGATAATAATAATTCGTTAGCTTTTGACAATTCAAATGGATCATCTAAGGAAATTTTTTTTTTTTTCAATCGCAATGATATTCTCAACTTTGGATTTATTTCTTTGCCGATTTGATAAATCTGATGACAAATAAAGTACAACATATTTTGTAATACTATCATCACAATTATTTGAATGTATAAAATGTATAATTTTCTTTGTTTAATTTGTCAATAGACAAATATAATAAAATTATTTATTTATTAAAACCGTGGGTATGAATGTGTTAACGCTCGTCCTTGAAGAAGCGGGAGAAGGGGCGGAGACATGCGCGTCCACGGGTTGTTCTAATGTTGAACCAAGAATAGTCGTTCGTAAATGGAACCCGAATTTTTGTAGGAACTTAACCATAACTAAGATTATCATGTATAATTAGCATACTACCTAAATTTCGCATTTATTCGCTTAATATTAGAGTCAGGATCAGTGATTTGGAACCCGTCACATTATGTTAAGGTTGGTTTTCTAAAGCTGTTAGATTTAAGGCCCGTTTATAATAGGAATAAGCGGTAAGAATAAGCCGTAAAGCCCTAGGCCGTAGAAGTTGGAAGATAGGAAACCTGTGTATCCGTTTATAATAGATATAATAATCTCTTATTTTTTTCCATAACCGAAAAGATGGTCCAACTTTATCTTACGGTTACGGATTACAGAAAGCTGAGATATATACCGAGATTTATGAATTTTCGATCGATACTCTATGGCAAGGCTGCCCAACCCCAGGCCCGCGGGCCACATTGTGGTCCGTGAACGAATTATAAGCGGCCCGCGTGAACCATTTTCAAAATACCCGCCAATTTGAAAATTACTTGGATCGAAAAATATGTTTGTATCATTGCATCATAGACCAGGAGGCGTTGTGTGCAAAGGATATAACGTTGAATGATATAATGGAGCCGGTAGGACGCTGCATAAATTACATCCGTTCAAAAGCTCTTCACAGACGTCAATTCAGAGTTTTATTTGAAGAAGAAATCAGCGAATTTGGAGAGTTACAACTGTATTGCGCTGTGCGATGGCTTTCAAGGGGCAACTATTTCTTCATCTTGAGAGAGCAGGTATTGAAATTTTTAGAAGAAAAATGGCGTTACCTTAGGAAAGCGATTTACTCAAAAGAAGTACCGGTTGAGTGATCTTGCATTTCTTGTTGACATTACCAATCATCACAATATTTTAAATCTAAAATTATAAGGCAAAGATTCTCACTTCTGTTTAGCCAACGAAAATATTGACCCATGCTCAAAGATTTGAAAGAGAAGCTCAATATTGCCACCATAAAGTACGAAGCTAAAATTAGATGCTTATTACAGTCGTTTAATAGCAGATTCCAGGACTTTGAAAGTACAAAACAAAATTTACAATTTTTTTAAATCTTTTTACAATCAGTTTGACTGAAATAATTAGTTATCCTGCAAATATCCAGTTGGAACTCACTGAACTGCAAAATCACTCTGCACTGAAAAACCATTTCACAGAAAAAATTTCAATTTTCAAAACGTATGTTTGTAAAAAGTTTTTTTCTAATATTAATTTTGTAAAAAATAAATATCGCGCATCTCTAACTGAGCAACATATGTCTGATTTGTTTCTGCTGTCAATATCTGAACTGACTCCTAACATAGGAGAATTATTAAAACAAAAACAATAACAGAAATCACATTGATTGTACCAATTACTTGGATTTAGATTTTTGTTACATAAAATGTTGTTTTGTTTTTGGCAGTAGATGCTATTTATTTATTATTTTGATAAACGACAAAAAAAAATTTCAATATGTTCATTTGTTTGTTGCATAAAACGAGACATTAAAAAGCTTAGGTAACAAAAATAGGAACCGTCAGTAGTCAGTGGCCCGCCAGTGACTTTTAAATCGTCAATTTTGCCCAACTGTTAAAACGGTTGGGCAGCCTTGATTTATGGTATCTGCTATTTGACAAGAGTGGTTTATTTATGTATTTGACAATCGAACAATAATATTTATGTTGTAGAAGTCCTAACAATTTATAGAAATTGGTCTGCGACATTCTTGTATATTTCTTAAATTGATCGTTATCTACTGTCGCCATGTCTTTAAACAAATTATGGAAATGTCCTGTTTTCTTCTTTTATGATAAATGGGATGCACACTCAAACGTCGTTTTTTCCTTATTTTTTTCGTAAACTGTGTGTCTCCTATTGCAGCGTATGCTAGCCCCAGAATTGACAAAAACATTCCACATGCAACAATATCTGATGAATCCATCGTTTCAATATTTATTTATAAGATGGAGGAAGAATATACTCTCGGTTGACAGTTGACATAGAGAAGTGACAGCGGCATAGTCACTTCTATGGACGTATTCTATTCTATTCCTATTTCAATTATAAACGACGATCTAAAATATTACGGATAACGGATTACGGCACCGGCCTATTCTTACCGCTTATTCCTATTATAAACGGGCCTTTAGAGTCCTATTAATAAATAAACAATCTTACAGCAAGATGAAAGATTGCAGCGTAGTAATATTATTTTTGTACCGTTTCATGCTCTTATCTGTTTGTCTATGGTCTTATTTGTCTTTGACATCATTTTACCCATGGACATATATGTCATCACACGTTTCTCAATTTTCGATTAGTTTTTTTTAATAATTAAATTAGAAAAATACCCGCAACTGGCGATTCATGCTCGTCAACACAAATAAAAATGTGCAAATATATAATGTGATGTCTAATTCTAACCAATCAGTCGAAACGGTAAGTGCAATTACTTTTAAGTTGTGACCTCGTGAGCCATTTATTCAATTCACAATCATAACAGGACTTAAAACTCTAATACCGGTTGTTTGGATCTCATTCCTACGTTTGGTACCGACCTCTAGTCATAAAAAAAATCCACATCTAAAACAAACGTAGTTGAGACCCGGTATATCAGTAGCTCCGTATCCTCGCTAAATACCATATGCATCACTCAAATTGAAGCAAACAAAATCGGCGGCTCAACCCTTGCGCCGCAAAGCAGTTTCATTTTAAGACGGCAAGCCGTTTGGAGTGACATTTGTTAAGTAGATATTTATATAAATAATACCTGCTTTCTTCGTCTCGCAGAAATTTTGCTACATTGCCTACTATTACCATTATCAACTTGGATGACTCATCGAGCTCAAACTCATTCTAAAACAGTCCCGTAAGGTATTTAAAAGATTTTAAAAGTTCTAATGTGGCGACAGTTTGTTTTCAGCGGTTATTTTGTCATATTTTATTAATAGTACCCTGACTCCAGCAAAACAAATACTATTCATAATAAAGTATCCTTGCACGTAGGAACATTAACTCGTTTATTAAACCGGCGCGGCGTAGAATAAACTGCGTTTGGTGACATTTCGAAACATCGCGAAGACATTTTTGTTGTTTGTTTTTGGGGTGTTATGCCGTGTTGCGCTAACTCCTTCTTTAGCCGACGTTTTCCATCTACCGGATCTGCCCTGATGATGGACACTGCAACGAAGTCCGAAACGTCGGCTAAAGAAGGAGTTAGCGCAACACGGCATAACACCCCAAAAACAAACAACAAAAATGCTTTTGGCCGTGAAAATCTAAAAACTTATCGCGAAGACAGTTCACAAGAGTTTAGTTTTGCAAAGGAAAAAGAAACATATAACTCTTTTAAAATTAAGTTTTTAGAAAACGTGAAATTTTGGTTATATCTGTTCTTATGACCTATATTCGGATTTCGTAAGCTCGACATTCCAACAAAACTGCGCAAGCAACCGATATTGTCAAGCATAATGATTTGACCTAGAATAAAGTCACTCACCTTTTCACATGCGATAAATATAACGAAAGCATTAAGAAAATTAAACTCAGGTTTCGTGGATCGAGACAATACTTTTTTTAGTCACAGGACCGAAGATTTCATCTCTTAATGTAATTAATGAAATGGCGACCACAGTAGTCAGGAGATTGGTTTTTCGAAGAAAAAGTACACGTTTCTCTACTAAAATCATATTTACGAAAAAAAAATTTTTTTTGTTGAAATCTATCCCACTTTTATACGGATTATGTGCTAAGCCTTGATTGAACGCCCATAAGCAATTTTTTTATTTTTTTATGGATGCATTTTTATGAATATATTTTTTGTTATTTAGTGCTCCTCTCACTGGGTTAAAATATATTTCATGCTATAGAATTAAAAAGTTAAAAATTACAATATTGATGCATTTATGCATTCAAACTTCAATAAAATCCATTGTCTTGGATTGATATTCACGACAGAGTAGTCATAAATTGCCATAAAAATACGGCATATCTACGATTATTTATTTTTCCAGAATATCATGCTAAAATCAGAATGAATTGCAGTTAACCTGAAATGGATCTTGTGACCTTGGATATCAGTGTCATTAAATCAGAACCGGACACAATCCGCCAAGAAGAAAGTCCAACATCACCTTATGAAGCATTATTGCCGTTTGGGATTGTCAAACAGGAGACAGATTAAGCTACTGCGATCGAGTGTGACCCAGATACTCTAGTGGTAGAAGATAATGCCAAAGTATTCTCGGAAATAGATATTGACTATCCTGACATTAAAAAGGAATGTTTCGTTCATCTTGAAAGGATCGACCAAAGTCTTGGTAAGATATTGACTTATTCTTCCGATGACCTCTCCTACCGGACATTAGTTTACCCCACAGACTGCCGCCCCGAAAAGCTCAGGAGAAATAACTTAAACCAGTAACTTCGGTTTCGAAACATATCACCGCCAGAATGTGATTTGGTTTATCTTTCCAATGGCAGCTAGTTCTATTAATTACTGGCCATTCGATGTTGGACTTCTAATATTCTCACCTTCATCTGTCCATAGATATATGAGGCCTGCATGGGTAGATGCACATGGATGACTGTGTGGTATTTTTATTTTTTTAATCTTCCTTATCAATTTTGCACAAAGTGTCTTGTTGTTTATGTCATGAAATAGACTAACATAACAACAATTTTTTTTCTGTTTTCACGTCTATATGGTTTTCGCTCAAGGTAACAGAAGTGCTGTGAATGAGTAACTCAATGTGAACAATTAGTTAAACGGGCATTTATGAGATGAAATTGAATTTGCATTTTATCAGTATCGCTTTGCTTTTAACATATCGTTTAGCTGTCGAATAACCACGATATCATTATTCATTCTTTCTGTGTTTTCAGATTTTATTTCGTCGAAAAGATCTGTAAGTGATACAAAACACCCTAATGCAAAAAAGTCTCGAACTAGAAATAACTTATTTTCCTGCCACACTTGTACCTACAGGACTAGGTACAAAAAAGTTCTGATTACGCATATTAGAACCCACACTGGCGAGAAACCATTCTCGTGCTCGGAATGCAGGTACAAGTGCTCTCAAATATGCAACATGATTCGTCATACTAGAACCCACACTGGAGAGAAACCATTCTCGTGCTCTGAATGCACGTTCAGGAGCTCTACAAAAAGCGATATGGTATGTCATACTAGAACCCACACCGGTGAGAAACCATTCTCATGCTCGGAATGCACGTACAAGTGCTCTGATAAAAGAGTATGGTTTTTCATGCTCGAACCCACATCGGTGAGAAACCTATCTCGTGCACGAAATGCACATACAAGTGCTTTTTTAAAAGCATAATGGTTTCACATACTAGAACCCACACTGGAGAGAAACCATTCTCGTGCCCGAAATGCACGTACAAGTGCTCTCAAATGGGCAAAATGGTTCGTCATACTAGAATCCATACTGGAGAAAAACCATTCTCATGTTCTGAATGCACGTACAGGAGCTCTAGAAAATGCCATATGGTTTCTCATGCAAGAACCCACACCGGTGAGAAACCATTCTCGTGCTCTGAATGCACCTTCAGGAGCTCTAGAAAATTCAATATGGTATGTCATGTTAGAACTCACACCGGAGAGAAACCATTCTCGTGCTTGAAATGCTCGTATAAGTGCTCTCGCCAAAGTTATTTGAAATCTCATGCCAGAACCCACAGAGCGTAAAAACCATTATCGTGCTGAGAATGCACGTACAAGTTCCGTTATAAAAGGTTTATGTTTTCTCATGCCATAACCCACATTGGAAAGAAACCTTTTTCGTGTCCAGAATGCACTTAAAAGTTCAACGGATGTTTAACGGACTTCATTTCAAGATTTAGCGTAAAATATCAAAACAATATCATCGGCAAAATTTGTGATTTGTCCACAAATTCGTAGTTTGCGTAGATCATTAATATATATTAAGAATAATTAAGGGTCCTAAGATACTCCCTTGTTGGACGCCACAGACAGTTTTTTTAGAATGACTACTGTTTATTTTAAGGCATTGCGTTCGATCTGTTAGATAACTACAAAATAATTGCATGACTGAGTCTGATAATCCTATCCTCTTAAGTTTATCTAAACGTATTTTATGATTCACAGTGTCAAACGCCTTTGCGAGATCTAGAAAAATTGCTAAACATTTATTTCCTCTGTCTACATTACTTATTATGAAGTCTATAACGTTGGCGATGGCATCTGAGGTTGATAAGTTCTTGCAAAAGCCAAACTATATTTTACTATAATTAAGGTTAGTTGTCAGTTAATCTCTTAGTAGTCCTTCAACAATTTTTGAGAGTGCACTTAGATCACAAATTGGTCTGTAATTGGCAATTTCAGTTTTGTTTCCACCTTTGAAAATTGGAGTGATAATACCTTGCTTTAATACATTAGGAAAGCAACCTTGAGTGAAGCTCTTATTGATTAGAAATTTAAGGGGAAAGGCTATATGAGATTTCAGCGATTTTAATAGTTGGCTTGGAATTTCGTCATGTCCAGGTGATGTCCTCTCTTTCAGTGAGTATATTTCTTTGATAATATTCTTGATTCATACCTCTTTTAGATGGAATTTTTTAAAGTTTCTTATGGGAGTTTATCATCTGATGATGGCATTTTAAAGCTTCAGTTGTTGTTTTCTTTTATTTTACCGGCCAGTTTCGATCCAACGTTTGAAATAAAGGTATTTGCATATTAATTGGTTCATTCCTAATTTATTTGTGTATGTTGTTTCTTTTCTTAATATATTTTAACAGTCCAAGTGTAATCCGTGGTTTTGTGATTGTATTTTTTTTATTCGGTAGCTCTATGAGATTGGCGTGTAGATTATTTGGTTTTGAATAAAATTGGTGAAATAATTCCATGCCTTATCACTATCGGTAATTGAGTACACTTGTTCCCATATTTCATTTTTTATGTTGAGTATAATTGTATTCCAGTCGATTCTATTTTTCATGATAGGTACATTAACGGCTTCACATTTTCTTTTATTTTCATTTCTAACTTCCAATATTAAAGAGTAGCGGTTTGTTTCTGTGGATTCATATAATCTCGTAGTATTTATGGGTAGTTTCGTTCTACCTATTATTTGGTCCATGCAAGAAAGAGTTTCTTCAGTGACTCTAGTAGGTTTGTTGATGTAACTAACAAGACCGTAGTAGCTTATGGTATTGAGGTAATCGTCTCTTTGAGGATGACCATTTTCTAGAATATTTATGTTTGTGTCTCCAATTACAAACAGCTTACTACAGTGTTTTAATTTTAATAACAAAGTTTCAAGTTCAGTAAGGAAGATTGAAATATTGGGTGCGGATGGGGATCTCTAAATAGCTAATATATTAATCCCTGAAGTAGTTTGTAAGTGTAGACAATTGGAGTCATTGATTTTAATTTATTTTGTTGTAGTTTTCAGATTGTTTTAACGTAAACTACAATTCCATCATTTTGTTTAATATTATACGAAGTATTGATGCAATAGTAGCCTTCTATATTTTTTGACGTGTAAGAATTTTTAATCCAACATTCTGTTAGGATCATAATATCAAATTCAACGTTTAATTGTTTTATGTTTATAAGAAATTCTTCGAAGTTTTTATTGATGCCTCTTATATTTTGGTGTATTATTTTTGAGACATAGTTTTATTTTGCTTATGTTTGTACTAAGAATTTAATTTTCAAGTAGATGGTTTGTGAGTTTATCCAGATCAGTATTCATTTTGAGTATATTATGTATGTCAACGATAAAGTTAGGTTTTAAATTGTTAGTAAAACTCTTTCATGTTTTATGTTTATTATTTTAGATTCGGTTGTCTTCCTTATGAAAAACTTCCCATTTTTGAATCAGGTATATTGGTGGTTTAATTCCTGGGCTCGCTTTTTGGTCTTCCATAACAAGTCCTTGTTGTATGCAGACTTACTACTATACTTCACGGATGTACAAGGCTGAGCTTAGTTTCTTAGTTTTGTTCTTTGCTGCGAGGAAGTTTAGTCATGTTTGAATGCTGGAATTGTTGAAATTAATAATTATTTTTCTAGGAAAACCTTGATGACGGTCAGGAACCCGATAAATGTCTGAAAAGTGTTCATTACTGATTTCAATGCCTAGCTTATTGGCAATATCCTTTACCGTTTCAACTGGGTTGACATTTGTATTTTCATCTTCTCCAGAGATTTCGATAAGGTATTTTGCTCTTATTCTGCAAGCCGAATGTCAATATGTTTTATTTTATTTATTTATTTTTTTATTCTTGTGAGGTCTTTTTTAATTTTTTCCACTTCTATTTTTATACCAGCCAAGTCATTTAATTTGGCTAGTATTTCATCATATTTGCGTGCAATGAAATCGGTAGCTTTTTAGTTTCTGCCATCTCATGTTCAATTTTTTTGAACATTTCTTTTTTAAAATCAAAAAATTTGCTGCCTTTATAATCAAAAAGAGTCTGATTAATCTCCATTGGCAAGGGACTCGGTGATGTAATGACAAGATTTTTTGATTTCAAGCGAGTGTTTTCTAGTGGAATTGTTGTTGTGTTTTCAATAATACCCCATACAAAATTTTAATAATCGTAATATAAGAATTATTGTTTATGGTACGCAGAACTGCTTTAACATTGTATGTTCACAATGGACTTGTTTCTTTATGTTCACAATGTATGGACAGTTGGATTGATCGATTGTACAATGTGGTAATTATTTATTGAACAGTCACAAAACTTCAATTGTTCACATTTATTTTTTTGTGAAAACAATACTTTTTAATGTTTAAAACAAAACAAGCTTTTGGCAACCATAGATAGTTATAGATCATTCCATTGTACCAGTAACACGACAACATGGTGCAAAATATGTACCTACACTTTAGTATTATTATTCAATTCTACCCATAATCTCAGTAAATCGCAAGCAGAAGGTAAACACTCAAGTATTAAATGAGCAACAAGTCCACCAGAAGTTGTTGCATTTAAGATCACCAAAATGATATTTGCCCAAACTCAACTCTTGACACTTTTTTTAATCCCCGCGGTAATTTATTAAGAAAAACATATCTGGTTTCTTAATAAATGCGTACCTATTTACAACTCCTCTAATCAACACAATCCAGTAATATCCTTAATTATAGACGTTCACATACACATTCACTTATACACCATATATTTTTTTAATGTATCGTTTATCTTTAATCCTAATCATTCCCAATCATGAACTTATTTTGTATTCATTTTTTTAATTAACAATATAAAGATTTTTTACAGGTTTTTTTTCGATGTCTGTCTCACTAGGATAAACCTGTGTCGAGGCAGACGTATTGAGTACATAAATGAATGTTTACATATTATTTGATACATATACTATTTCATAACATAAATGAAAATGTGAAAATGATAAAAAATAATAAATAATAATAATAAATTGGTTAATCCGGATATAGTACATACTTATGAGGGGATTTTTATAAAATTTTTGATCTCGGATCTGTCTTGGCTGATGATCCAAGACTTGATGTCTGTTTTATATTTCGAAAAAAATTCGTTCAGTCTAATGGCTAGTGGGAGAGCATTATATAGCCTTGTTGCAAAATATCTAAAATTTCTCTGGCCAAAAGTTGATTTCGCGAAAGGGACACATTTTTAAATCACTAAAGCTTCATATTTACATTTACACTAACTATCCTATATTAAAAATGGCTAGACTGATTTTAGATAATGAAACAGTATCTTCTGATAAAAATAATTATTATATATCTTCATAAATAAAATGTTGTAATTTACTAATGAAATCTAAAGAAACAAAATTCGAATTTGTGTGGTTTAAAGCCAATAAATTACTTGTTCTATTAACTATCCTCACCCAGTAAATCGTAAATAGACATTTCGTTATCCCTGTAAACTATTTCTCAAACATTGTAAACTGCTTGCCAATCATTTTTGTAATGTACTGTTTGTTTTAAAAATAATAAAAATGAGTAGATAGAAAAAAAATTTCATTTTCATTTTGCCCATTCTCTCGACGTATAAATATTCCGTTCTGCTGTTTCTAGTAAATTTACATAATTAAACTTCCTATTTATTCTAATTTCTTATTCGTTTTCTTCTTTCCCTATGTTTTAGCTGGAAATCTGCTTATAATAATTGATAGACAATATCAGTTAACGGTTATTTTAAATGGGTCAAATGAAAAAATGCCTTTTCGATCGTTCCTATTAGAAAAGTGTAAGAGGAAAAAGGACAGTTATGAGTATTTAGCCACGGTAATCTCCATTGTCTGATGGTGAATGTCTATGGAAAAACTGTTGACAGCTGAGTGTCTATGGCATGGTGTTTGACATTTTCACACCTTGAACTTTGTGTAGTTACTGCGCCGTTGTGGACATTTTATTGGCAGATTTTAATAAATTGTTTATCCGATATTAGCGAGATGGCTTTGTACCACTGGGATTTTCCACATCCTCTACAAGATAAAGGAGGGTAGCCGAACTCCACTATTGAAAAATACTTCGCAGATTACAATTTGCTTTCAGCGCATACGAAGATAAAGTCACGAAATAGTTTATTTTTAATGAACCTTCCGTAGTATTCCAGGAATAATACGGCGGTAGAGGTGACGGAATGGCTTCTGCATTGAATTTATCCTGCATTGAATTTAGTCCTGTGAGTACTTTCCGATATTGGGTACAATGAGTACACGTACAAAAAAATACCTGGTAAAAATACCCGGTACAAAATACTTCCAAATATTTTATACCTACTTTGAGTATCTGGGTACTGGGGACGGTGAGTCACGGGGACCTTAGGCGTGCTGGGCACTGAGAAGGGAAGTTGAGGGGTAGGGAGGGGAGGAACAAGAAGGAATAATATTACTTACAGGTGTTCAAAATAAACAATGTTTGCAAGTTTTTTTATATGATTTTTATTTTTTGTACATTCGTAGCGTAATGTTGTAAGGCGTATTACACTGCCTAGAAATTATTTATTTAGCATGAAACACTAACATCATTTTAACAAATCATATATTATATGGTCATGAAAAATTAACACGTTTACCTACATTGCTGTCTGTAATATCATCTCTATAGGTAACTTACTGTTAACTCAAAACCTGTTTAAAATGCCTCGACATCGGCAGCAGAATTTGGATTTTCTGGTTCATTCCAATCAACGCTAATACTCATTCCTATTCTTCCTGAAAGCATTAAAGCAGTTAATTAATATATTTATTGGTTTTGCCAATGTTTTCGTTTCAATTGATCGATTCATAACACTTTTTCAACACAGGCATTTGCCCGGTGACATTGTTAATGAATTACATGTAAAATAACAAGTTTTCTCTTCTACTAACCATTCTGCGTTGCCCTGAATACATCTTCGTAAAGATGGTAGACCCCGGTGTGAGATTTGATCAGAGTATGTGCGCACAAGTAGTCAGCAATACCTAGGAAATTACCAGAACACATCATAACCTCACAAAGATCTGTATTTTATTTTCAAGACATAAGATTCTTGTTATGAATGTTTATGTTAATTTCTTACCTGATAAATTCAATGCAGAAGCCTTTCCGTCACCTCTACCGCCGTATTATTCCTGGAATACTATGGAAGGTTCATTAAAAATCAACTATTTCGTGACTTTATCTTCGTATGCGCTGAAAGCAAATTGTAATCTGCGAAGTATTTTTCAATAGTGGAGTTCGGCCACCCTCCACTATCTTGTAGAGGATGTGGAAGATCCCAGTGGTACAAAGCCATCTCGCTAATATCGGATAAACAATTTATTAAAATCTGCCAATAAAATATCCACAACGGCGCAGCAACTACACAAAGTTCAAGATGTGAAAATGTCAAACACCATGCCATAGACACTCAGCTATCAACAGTTTTTCCATAGACATTCACCATCAGACAATGGAGATTACCGTGGCTAAATACTCATAACTGTCCTTTTTCCTCGTACACCTTTCTAATAGGAACGATCGAAAAGGCATCTGTATTTTACAGTGCCGAAAGCAAAAATATTTCTTTGTCCCTTTTCCTCATATAACTTTCTAACCGACGAGAGTGAGAAGTCAGTAATATTTTAAAGGACGAAGTACTTCAAGACCTGTGGTACAAATATTAAACCAAATATTTTGGAACCAGGTATTTTGGAGATTTGTCACAAGTACAAAGTACGGCATGAATATACCCGGTACTTTTACTGGGTACGATAAATACGCCTCTCCTCTAATGTGTTTTGTCTATGGTCTTATTTGTCTTTGACATCATTTTACCCGTGGACCATCTGTCATCACACGTCTCTCAAATTTCGATTAGTTTTTCAATAATTAAATTAGATAAATACCCGCAACTGGCGATTCATGCTCGTCAACACAAATACGAATGTGCATATATATAATGTGATGTCTAATTCTAACCAATCAGTCGAAACGGTAAGTGCAATTACTTTTAAGTTGCGACCTCGTGAGACATTTATTCAATTCACAATCTCAACAGGACTTGAAACTCTAATACCGGTTGTTTTGATGTCATTCCTACGTTTGGTACCCACCTTTAGTCATAAAAAAACAATCCACATCTCAAACAAACGTAGTTGAGACCCGGTATATCAGAAATTTACGTACATTGCCTACTTTTATCATTATTAAATTGGATGCCTCATTGAGCTCAAACTCGTTCTAAAACAGTCCCGTAAGGTATTTAAAAGATTTTAAAAGTTCTTATGTGGCAACAGTTTGTGTTCAGCGGTTATTTTGTCATAATTTTATTAATAGTACCCTGACTCCAGCAAAACAAATACTATTCCTAATTAAGTATCCTTGCACGTAGGACCATTAACTTGTTAATTAAACCGGCGCACATACGTAGATTTTAATGATTTAGACGGCCAAAAGTATTTTTTTTTTAAATCAATATAATGGTAAGGTATCTATTTAATTGGCGAGTCAACAGTTCTATGTACAATATAACATCCCCTCCCCCCTCCTTGGAAGCGCGGGAGTCGACTTTGATCAGTCGGAATTCGATAGTGAACAAGTGTGTACGTGTCGGGTCTCGGCGCTCTCCTAAACTTATAACTTTCCAAAGTGCATTATTCATTTCAAGCTAATATTTCCGTTTTAACTGTGATGGATTGCGATAATACAGGTAAGAACAATTTGTTTTCGTTACAGAAAAATTTAATTAACATTCTCTGTCATTCATTTTTAAAACGACAAACATCACTCTGTCAAATTTTTTTTTTTTTTTATGTATTTAAATTCGAGTGCCTTTTTAATGTACTTATGAGTCCGTCCCTGTATTAATTTTCATTATAATATATAGTGCATATATGTAACTAACTAATTCCATAAGAAATAGAAATAGCCGCACAAAATCGCGCTTTTTTGAGCTAAGCCCTTTTGAAAGGCTCTTTGTCAAATATAGGAAATATTGAGTGTGCGATATTTTGTATTAAAATTGTTTTTTTATTTGTTTCAGGTCTACCTACTACCTCGGGTACTAAAGTAGTGACTCGTCAATACATATTTGACCAACTACAGAGTCAAAATTTACCAACTTTAAATGAAAAACTTGACTATTATGAGAATTTTCTCCTTATGCGCTATGGGCACAACAAAGAGGCTAAAGAAGACTTTAAAAAATGATTTTCTTATGTAAAATCACAAATTAAGCAACGATGGGTAAAGGCAAATAAACACCAAGATGTTTTCCTGACAATAAACCAATCATGGTTAGAGGGAACATTCGAGATTCCCATTGAATCAGCCTCCTCGCAAGGTCGACCACCCAAGTCTTTTGGAGAACTAAGTGAGCGTAGTAAAAGAAGAAAAACGGAAGAAATAAGGGCCTCCGCAGGTGATGAAGTTATTGTTCACGCTGCTACATCTGTGTTGCAGACAACAGGACATAGGACCGCCTCGAAAGTGCTTAAAGATATTACGAACTCCCCAACACGGGCTAGTAAATATAGAAAAGCCTACAGTAGAGTTACCAACAACGATGAGGTACCTCAATTGACGCCTCTGCAAGCACTTAAGATGTTCGTTGAAGCTGATTTTACGAGACGACAGTATGAGATAGTAAGGGCAACAAATCCACAACATTTTCCTTGCTATGATCTTGTTTTGAAAGCAAAACAAGAGTGCTATCCGCCGAAAGAATCCCTAAAAATTACGGCTACTTGCGCGGAAAGTAATCTACAGTGCCTAATGGATTTAACCGTAACACGATTATCAAAATACCTAGAAAATGTGAAAATCCGGCTTAATGAGCAAGAAAGGAAGTCGTTAATGATAATCTGCAAATGGGGTTGTGACGGTTCTCAGCAATCCAAATTTAAACAAATTTACGATAATGAGACTGATTCCGATGCCAACATTTTTATGTGTTCCTTTGTGCCTTTGCGCATTGTCTGTGGAAAAGAAGGCAGTAAAATTGTTTGGCAGAATCCAACTCCTTCTTCGTCAAGGTTTTGCCGTCCGATTCGATTCCGATTTGTAAAAGAAACAACGGACATAACTAAAGAAGAGATAAAATATGTGCAGGAGTCCATTAAGCAACTAAATAAAACAGTTGTTACGTTGAATGAAGAGGAGTTTTCGTACGGGCACCAACTCAAAATGACTATGATTGACGGAAAGGTGTGTAACGCAGCCACAGACACAAAGTCAACATCCCAGTGCTACATCTGTGGAGCTACTTAGAAAACCTTTAATGATCTATCAAAGAAAAATAGTGTAAACCCTCAAGCTTTGGAATTCGGCTTGTCAGTATTACACGCCCGGATCCGCATTTTCGAAAGCATTATACACCTTTCGTATAAACTGCCAGTAAAAAAATACAGGGAAAGAAAAACCGAAGAAGACAAGGCATTAGAAGCCCAAAAGAAGTTGGAAATTCAGGAGAGGTATCGAAATGAAACCGGTTTGCTTATTGACATGCCAAAGGCCAACTTTGGCAACACCAATGATGGCAACACAAGCCGGAGGTTTTTTGAAAACCCCGAATTGGCTTCAGCCATCACAGGTATTAACTTTGAACTGATTTACAGATTCAAGGTTATTTTAGAAAGTATTTCTAGTAGCCATAAAATTGATGCTGAAAAATATGATAAGTATGCGTACGACACAGAAAAATTGTACGTAGAACAGTATGGTTGGCACCCAATGACGCCAACTATGCACAAGATATTGGTACATGGAAGCCAAATCATAAAAAGTTCGGGGCTCCTTCCAATTGGACAGCTATCGGAAGAAGCTGCAGAAGCCCGGAACAAGCATTTCCGATCGTACCGGCTAAACTTTGCCAGAAAGTTTTCTAGGGAAGAATGTAACTTAGATGTATATTATAGGCTTTTGTTAAGTTCAGATCCCTTCATTAGTTGCTTGAGACAAATAAGAAAACCTTCACGTAACGCATTTCTACCTGAAACGGTTAAACTTTTATTACCTGGTGACCCAAACACAGAGTCAGTAGAGACATCTGGACCTGATGATACCGATTTTTAATGTAATTTTATATTTAAAGAAAACTTGTTAAATTCTGTTTCCATTCATTTGTATTTTTTAGTGATTTTAGCTCTGTTATATATTACTGTTCTTTATAACCTGACAAATATATGTATGTTTTTATAAATATATACCTTTTCTTTATTTTAATTGAACTTAGAACTAAAATAACCCCAAAAATAATTTTGGCCGCCTAAATCATTAAAATCTATCTATGTGCGGCGTAGAATAAACTGCGTTCGGTGACATTTCGAAACATCGCGAAGACAGTTCACGAGAGTTTAGTTTTGCAAAGGAAAAAGAAACATATACCTCTTTTGAAATTAAATTTTTACAAAATGTGAAATTTTGGTGATATCTGTTCTTATAACATATATACGGATTTCGTAAGCTCGACATTCCAACCAAACCGCGCTTAACCCTTTCATCCCCAGTATTAATTCAAATTAACACGAGCTTTGTGTTTCTTTACCGTCACGGTAGTGATTTAGAAAAGCCATTTTTTTTTCTTATAGCTTGTAATCTTTTCTGTGACGTCTATTTTTCCCGCTCGATTGAAATCCTTATTCCCACCACAAACCCGATAAATATTTTGACATCTGCTGATTGTGAGTTTCATCGAATTTCTGTCGTCATCGATTACTTCATTTTAGGTGCGATATCAATATTTTCTACTCGAATTACAAATATTTTAATACATAAAGACGTGTTCTATAATAATAACAACTGTTCAATTCACTGTTCACAGTCATTTGCCAGAAAATCGTAAATGAATTTCAACGTTCATTCAAATTAACACTGGTAGTGACGGGCATATTTATGACTAGTGTGGTGAATTGTTAAAGATTATTTTCCTAGTCTATTTCTGAATGAATTTTAGTTATAATGTTATTTGCTTCAAACCTCAGAGATTATCACTACATTATAAATGTACATTTTTGACCTGAAACAGTTATTTGTATTACTTTTGTGTTACGTGTATTTTACCTTACTATTTAAAAAATTCCCTCTGACGTCCAATGTTAATCTTAATCAACGTAGGATAATTTCTAAAAACCAAAACAAAAATTAAATACCAAAAATTTTCAAATCATTTATTTAATATATTATCAAGCATTACATATTTTATATATGTGGAAACAATAATGCGGGTGTGAGAGGGTTTAAAGCAACCGATATTGTCAAGCATAATGATTTGACGTAGAAGAACTTCACACACCTTTTTACATGTGATAAGTATAACAAAAGTATTAGGCAAATCAAACTCAGGATCGAGGATCGAGACAATACTGTTTTCAGTCAGAGGGGCGAGGATTTCATTTCCTTTATTAATGAAATCGCGACGACAGTATACATGAGTTTGGTTTTGCAAAAAAAACTATACACGTTTCTCTATTAAAATCTTATTTGTTAAAACAAAAATATGTTGGTGATATCTATAGATCTTATATACGGATTATGTGCTAAACCGCGTTAAAAAGCCACTGATATACCGAGCGTCAGACCCGTCTTTGTACTGGAAATCCGCTTAACTGGCATATCATACATACAAGTATTTAAAGACCACCTAACTAGATAGTATAACAATAATCAACCGTTAGAAAAATAAACTGAATTATGATTAATGTTTGCAAAACCTGTCCATAAACAAGCTTATTGCATTTTTTTGTATTTTATGTGTGTATTATTTTCAATATATTTTTTTGTTATTAAGTGCTCCTCTCACTAGGTAAAATTATATTTCATGCTATCGAATTGTTAAAAATTATAATCTTGAAATATTTTTCCATTCAAACTTCAATAAAGTCCATTGTCTAGTTATGGCATGTCTACGATTATTTCGTTTTCCAGAATATCATGCTAAAATCAGAATCCAATTGCAGTTTACTTGAAATGGATCTTGTGACATCAGATGTCGGTGTCATAAAGTCAGAACCGGACACAATCCCTCAAGACGAAAGTCCAACATCACCTTTTGAAGCACTATTGCCGTTCGGGACTGTCAAACAGGAGACAGATGAAGCCACTGCGAACAAGTGTGACCCAGATACTCTAGTGGTAGAAGAAGTATTCTCGGAAATAGATATTGATTATCCTGACATTAAAAAGGAATGTTTCGTTCATCTTGAAAGGATCGACCAAAGTCTTGGTAAGCTATTCACTTATTCTTCCGATGACCTCTCCTATCGAACATTAGTTTACCCCGCAGACTGCCGCCCCGAAAAGCTCAGGAGAAATAAAACATACCGGTAACTTCGGTTTCGATACGTATCACCACTAGAATGTGATTTGGTTTTGATGATCTTCAGTTGGAATTCCTAATTTGAAATTAATGAATCTCAGGAACTTATACTGCACTCTCTCAATTTTTAGTTGGAGAATCTTATAAAATGGAGCCCAGATTATTGCATTATACTTAAGATTACTTCTCACCAAACCAATAAATAGCAATTTAAAGAAGTTAATTAATTTTTTATCTTTCACCGTTCTCAAAATAAACCATAAACATTTCATGGCCTTATTAGTTATTTCATTTATATGAGGAATAAAATATAATGCACTGTCAAAATCAATCCCAAGGTCCTTAATTTTATCTTCTCTTTGAAGAAAAAAAATTGTTAATGCTTAATTGATGCAATATGGGATTTTTGATTCGGGCAAAAGTTATTGTTTACCTTTTTTCGATGTTATGAAATAGTTCATTACAGGTGCAACACTCTTGTAGCCATATAAGATTTGATTTTAATTCCTGACAGTCATGGAGATAAGTAATGGTTTTGTAAATTTTAAGATCGTCTGCATCATAAATATACCACTCTCTAGATCGATATCTTCGGGCTTTTTGTATGTAACGGAATTATACAGTACTTAACCACAGATATACAATCAGTACCTACCGTGCGGAGCAGAGCAGTAGACAAGGTAGAGGAAAATCAAGGCCATTTAAAAAAAGATGCGACCATAGACAACATAATTGCTCTCAGCCTACTCTATTCATTCACTAGCACAAAAAAACTATCATAAAAATAAAAATGTCCTTGAAGCAGAAAAATGTCGAAATGTTTTCCAAGGGCAAGGTTCATCTGACTAAGAAAATAAACTTTTACAGTGCATTTCCTTAAGATGAAACTTGTTAATCTGAGAAGAAGAAACCCAAAATGACAAGAAATTTGCAAAAACACTGAAGACAATTTCCAAAACATCCGACAGTATGACGAAGAATTCCGACATTTTTCAGCCTCATGAACTCATGGTTACATATGTTTAAAAATCTTTAATTTCACCAAAACAATAAGATAATACAGAATAACACTAATCAATAACATGAATAAGTTTATCGATATAATAAATAACATTTATACGTTGTGGAGGAAGACATACGCCAAGTATAAAGCATTGTTCAAAAAACCGAACGAACAACCTAAAAACTGTCAATTCACTTTAAACTTGAACTTACGTAGGTAGGTTGAATATATGTTTGTAACTCGTTAACACTATACTGGCTTATATTGTATTTTTATCACGAACAACTTTAACACGCAATATTTTCGACGGAAATGATAGTATTTCGGCAGCAAATGACAACCCGCGTGTATAAATAAACCACACTCATTTTGTTTGAATGATTTGAAACTGTCAAACGGCAAAATTCCGTCATCTCTTTCTGTTACACGAGTCATTATGGTAGAGAGCGAGAGATCAAACCAATCCTTCTTTTCTCACCAATGAGATCTGAGCTTTTAGCCATATTATTCGTTTTCTATAAGAATTTTGAGGTGGGCGTGGCGGTTTCAAATGAGTTTCAAGGCCAAAGCTTAGTTAAATGCCCCTGGTCTGCATATATGAGTATTATAATATATGGAGTTATAACTCAATCAAAAACGGTAGTTATGTTGTTGATAAACATTGAAAACAATACTGGACACAAATGTGACCCCTGTTGAACACCGGTGAAAATTTGAAATTAGTGTGAATTGTGTTAGTTGAGTTTGACTGATATTTTTCCTGTTATTTCAAGGATTCTTAGTTTATGTATAAGAATTTTATTTGAGACTTGGTCGAAGGCTTTACTTAAGTCAGTATACACCACGTCTGTTTGAAGAAGCTTGTTCATGTTATTAAAAAGATATTCCTGATATATGATTACATTTATAAGAGTCTATCTTTTGCCATGAAACCCTGTTGTCGATGTGAAATCACTTTATTTATCTCAAGCGATAGTTTTAAGAGAAGAACGGATTCGAATAATTTAGGGATTGAAGACTGTATACATATAGGTTAATAGTTAGAAATATCTGATTTGTGACCTTTTTTTAAATATTGGACACAGAAAACTTGTTTTCCAATGTTTCGGTAAGGAACCACTTTTTAAAGATGAGTTAAAAGTTTTGTGAGAGGAGAAGTTAAGACTGATAAATATTTGGATAAGAATATTGGAGGAATGTTATCGTGGCCTGCCGATTTGTTAAGATCAAGGGATTTCAGTTTAGTTCTAATATCACTTTCTTCAAATATACATCGATTAAACTCTATCTTATTTTTATTTATAGCTGTTGTAGTGTCGAACAATGGATACTGTTTGAAGTATCATAGACTTTGCTGAAGAATTCAGCAAACAGATTCACGACTTCTCGTGGGTTATCGGCCATTAAATTATCTAAATATATGTTTGAGGGTATACTTGAATCATTGTTATTAAGCATGTTTGAAAATTTATAAATGTTCTGATAACTGACAGAAGTCAATTCTTTGCAGCTACCGATGCATTTTTTGTAACATAACTTCTACATTTTTTGGTAATCTTTCTTAGTTCGCAAAATTTTGCATAATCATTAGCTTTATGGGCAAGTTTTAGTCTCTTATTACTCTAATAAGGTCGTTATTAAACCATTTTGGGTATTTATGCGAAATAATTTTAGACACGGGAATACAGATCGATAGCATTATTAAGAATAAAGTTAAATTTATCTACCATTTCATTGACGTTTCATTGAAGTCCAAAAATTCCAGTGAGTAGAAGACAAAAGATTGATAATTTGATTATAATCAACTTCAATATTGTTGATGCAGACTTATGTTTTTTTTATTATTTGACTGTAGAATTCAACCGTTAGAGTGGGGTGATACTTTTCGATTGGGAGAATAAATTCGTCAGATGCGGATACTTTAACAGGGGAAGAATTGGAAAATACAAGATCGAGAAGAGTTTGCATTGTATACATAGTTTAACTGCCGAAGGCTTTTCAAATTTGACATTTCGATTATTTCATGAGAAGCACGATTGATGTTGTCCGTGCAGAAAGTTTTATTGTTTTCTATGTCCATGTAACATAAGCAGATTGTAGTCTCATGTCGAGATCAAAGTGGCATCAGGAAATTTTCTTCGGAATGTTTCAGCATCTAGGTAGTGGTCTTTATATAGTGGGGCTTCGGAAGATGGGGGAATATGGATACAGCCGATTATATTTTTTTATTTTTTGGCACCATGATGAATAGTTGTTCTAGATGTGGATTGATGCATTTGAGTTTTCTTGAATTAATTTTGTTATGTATGGATGCTAACACAACACCTCCTCTAGCTTTTTTTTTTTTTTTTTTTTTTTATTATTGAATTTTTTTTTATACATACATGGTTACATAAAATATTAAAAATGTATAAAAAATATTGAAATAAATGTACATAATTAAAAAAATCCCACGAAGGCGAAGCCTGTGTGTGGGTATTATAAGTATTTTTATCTTATTTCTATGGTTTAAGTGGAGATATAATATTAAATATAAATTTAAGTTATTTTAAAACAGTTACTGTAGAGATGCAATACAAAAAACTAAATCATGTTACATGTAAAAGTTTTAAAATAACACAAAAAATAAGGTAAATACCAGTTTTTGAAGACATATTAAAAAGTGAATTAGCAGACAAAGCATTACAAACAATAAAATATATCCGCTGTTTTGTATGTATGTGAAATAATAAAAAATAATGTATACATGGATATAAATGTTACAGATAGCTTTGCTAAAACTTATAAGAAAAAAATATCTAATTTTTCACTTGTAGCAAACACTTTGTGGGTATACATAATTATAATAATTAAAATAAAATAACTTTGTTTGAATACCACTTTATTGTATATATTTATAACCAACCGGTTTCAGTTCAACCCGAACCTTCATCAGGGCTAATAAAAACATATTAAATTAATTACAGAGGTGTATGGGTACTTATAGTTAAGCTGGAAGAGGGAGAGAGTCTTCCACCCCCACCAAAGTTGATGTTCTCTCTCCCTCTTCCAGCTTAACTATAAGTACCCATACACCTCTGTAATTAATTTAATATGTTTTTATTAGCCCTGATGAAGGTTCGGGTTGAACTGAAACCGGTTGGTTATAAATATATACAATAAAGTGGTATTCAAACAAAGTTATTTTATTTTAATTATTATAAAAAAATATCTAGTTCAGTGTTTTTTAGCCAAGATTTGATGTACTTTTTAAAAGATTGAAGGTTTACACACGTGTCCCTTTTAAAGGTTGTACATAAAGAATTATACATTTTTGGAGCAATAAAACTAATATGCCTTTGGGCCAACCTGGTTTTGCAGTGAGGCACAGCATATTCACAAGCGCCATGTCGTTGGCTGGCACGATTTGAATTTTTAATAAAGTTGTTTGGTCGCGTATAAATAAATTTAAGACATTAAGCACTATAGGTCTGCTTAAGGTCCAAAATTTCAGTTTCTTGGAACAATTGTTTAGAGGGATAGGATTTAGTCTAGTGATTCTATCTTTTCTATTTACGTATGTTCAAGGAAACCTAACCTGAGTCGTAATCCAAGTAAGGTAAGGTTGATTTGTAATTTAGTTCTTAATCCAAGTACGTTTTGATAGAAAATTTTTATTTTAGAATTTAGGTTTTTGGGTACATTTTGACAGTTTTTGGATAATTGTTAATTTATTTTTTTGTGATGTCCGTTTCGCCAGATGTCTTTCTTTATTCTAGTTCGTCTCTTAGGTCAGATAACTGCTTACGCTGAAGAATTGTATGATCACGATAAAACCTTATATTGTTAATAAATATCTTTCTTACCCAGTAAAAATTTCTGCCACTTTGCTTCTGGAAAGTCGACCTTTATTACTCTCGGTTTGTCAAAATTCCTTTTTCGCAATCTGTAAATTTTTAGGTCTAGGTTTGTTCATGAAAATTCAATGTCACATTTTTTTTCTTGACAAATGTTATGTTTAGCTGTCGAATAACGATGATATCATTATTAATTATTTCTGTGTTTTCAGATTTTGTTTCGTCGAAAATACCTGTAAGTGATACAAAACACCCGATTGAAAAAAAGTCTCTCACAAGAAAAAACTTATTTTCCTGCCCAACTTGTACCTACAGGGCTAGGCACAAAAGTGTTCTGATTAGGCATATTAGAACACACACCGGTGAGAAACCATTCTCATGCTCGGAATGCACATACAAATTCTCTCTTAAAAGCAGTTTGATTTCACATACTAAAACCCACACTGGAGAGAAACCATTCTCGTGCACGGAATGCACCTACAAGTGCTCTCAAAAAAGCAATATGGTTTCACATACTAGGACCCACACCGGTGTTAAACCTTTCTCGTGCTCAAAATGCCCTTACAGGAGCAGGAGAAAATACTATATGGTTTCTCATGCTAGAATCCACACTGGTGAGAAACCATTCTCGTGCTCGGAATGCACGTTCAAGTGCTCTAATAATAGAAGTATATACGATAAGTATATAAGTATGTACGAATACTAGAACCCACACTAGAGAGAAACCATTCTGGTGCTCGGAATGCACGTACAAATGCTTTAAAAAAAGCGATATGGTTTCACATACTCGATCCCACACCGGTGAGAAACCATTCTCATGCTCGGAATGCACATACAAATGCTCTCATAAAAGCAGTTTGATTTCACATACTAGAACCCACACTGGAGAGAAACCATTCTCGTGCACGGAATGCACGTACAAGTGCTCTAATAAAAGCAATATGGTTTCACATACTAGAACCCACACTGGAGAGAAACCGTTCTCGTGCTCGGAATGCACGTACAAGTGCTCTCAAAAAGGCAATATGGTTTCACATACTAGAACCCACAGTGGAGAGAAACCATTCTCGTTCTCGGAATGCAAGTGATTGGCAATTTAATGACAATAAAAGTGTTATTTGCGCCATATGTTCCAAAACATTGCTTATGTTAAAAATCGTTCTCATGGTTGGATGAAATTTTTAGTTTGATAGTTTTATTTTGTCAATGTACAAGACACAGAGATATATTATACGCACATGAAACATATAACGTACATTTGCATGATTCGCTTTATTGCAACGGATGGTGAAAGTCTCAAAGAATAATATCCCAGTCAATCTAGACAAAAAATCGACCCTAACTGGATAAAATTAGGGGAAAACTGAATTTTCGTAGGTGAGTAGTACCTCCTCCAGGAATTATTTTCACAAAAGTCCCTAATCTTCCCACAATTTCTTCCTCACCTGCGCTCCCCCACCATTTAATTTGAGGGTTCTACCAAAGCCATTATATCTCCTAAACTAAACAATGTATCAGTAAATTGTTTCCATTAACAAACTTCTTATGAAATTACCTTAAAACAATGTAATTTTTTTCATCTGCAATAGTTAAGACATTCTGTTCAGTGAAACAGTTGAGCGTAGGATTACGAGTAAATACGAAGGTAAAAAGTTCAAGAACGGATACGACATTCGGTCACGTTGATGTTCTCTCTCCCACTTATATTCCTGTAAATATACTGTAACTCTGTGTTTGATTTAATATGTTTTTATAAACTTGATGAAGGTTCAGAGTGAACCTAAACCGATTGGTTTTATAAGTTGAAAATATATGCAATAAAGTTGTTTTAAAAATTAAGCTATTTTATTACAATTTTGAATATTCACAAAGTGTTTGCTACATATGAAAATTTATTTAGTCATAAATCAATCCGTTAATTCGTACAAAATCTAATATTTCGAATTTTAAAACTGACAACTCATGGTGGAATTCCATTATAATAAAACAAATATGAAACTTTTTTTCCACTTTAATTTTACTGACCGTAACCGGTTTTAGCTCGTTAAAGCCATCTTCAGACTGGTTATAGACGAATTATTCTTAGTCTACGGTTTAAATACATAATATTTGGTGGAGGGGGGGAGAGGGGTGGTCTACAAGGGTTTTTAATCAATTATATTAATTACATATTACTAAGTCGTTTTATACTGTCGATATCTAATTATTTTGGTTTTTGCAGTTGGCAAATTCCCAGGGGTTTGTAGTGTGTTTTAATATTGTTCAGGGAAAAACCTTACAAGTAATATGAATTATGAATGACCGAATTTTATTGTCGAATCGTTATTATGATATATGGAATTTGCTTAAATTATTTTTTGTTGTATTTTGAACAGATATGTTTACATTGGTGTAGGAATGGTCATTGTATAAACTATATACATATTTTATTTTCAGAATTATTATGAAAATTATAATGGATACAAAAGCGGAGACTTAACAAATGATTATAATTGCTTATACATTACAATTTTTTTAGTGAAGCGGGTAATTTCAAAGGATTCTAGTCTATCAAGTTTATGACCTGTATTACAAGTATGGAGAATTTTAACGTCTCTGTCTTTATCAAACGAATGTTTGTTTTATAATGATGAAGCATCAGACTTGCGTCCATCGGGAAGTGTTTATGGAGTCTGTGTGTGATGTAATCTAAGATTATTTTTTGATTTTCAAGGTACTTATTTTCCATGAAGGGGTGAATCATTTAAATTTACTGAATTTAATGTTAATGTTCTTCATACAAATAGAACAGTGTCATATGAGCCTCACATTTTTTACCTCATATGGGTGTTTAAAGTGTTACCTGGCTATTGTAGAGCCTTAGTGTTTTCTCGGTAGGAAAAAAAAATTGTTACCTAAATACCTTAATAATCTAAGGTTGATTTGATTTTTGATTTTATGGATTCTTTCGTATTCCTCGAACTGGCAAGGGCTTATAACAATACCCTTTTATTTTTCTGTACTGTGGCCCATTCGGCCTTATTACAATTACCATATGAATGTTGTACTTACTTGGCTGAATTTACCTTACATTATAATGAGTTTTATGAGGAAAAATTCTTAACTGGATTAAAAACCTTATACAAATGACAGGGAAAAGAAAAAAACAATAAGTTCGGAACTTTTTACTCTACTTTGCCATTATGATTTACTCAATGTAAGTTTATCGTTTTTTCATCTTTGGGCTGTATCCTTTTCGCTTCGGTGGTCCTGCATATCTACATGATAGAAAAAAAAGTGTGGGAGGATAACATTTTGTGACATTATAAAGGATACATTGTCAATAATAATCTTTTTATTCTTATATTTCTTCGCTGTCGCTGTCATCATTCTCATGGAACTTCATGATGAGTTGTTTGGGCATCCTATGTTTGTAGTTGAAAGCGAGATCCGTTGGCGAGTTGTAATTACCCAGCGCTTTAAATAACGGATTATCCGGATTTAGTAATCTGAGGTTGTGGTGAAGTATGTGCTTATGTATGAAGATGCGATTCCGTGTTGCCAGCTCCCCTCTAAGAGCTGACTTTGACATATTAAAACAGTTTTCTGCGTATAGTTCTGGTGTAGCCGTCAATTACCTGATACCAAGAACTACTGAGCTTAGCTCCATAGTCTCTATTAATATTTACGGTATTTTTATGAATTTCAACTGCCCCAATAATCAGTCGTGCTCTATATGTTTTCGGTCTACCTAGAACTTCAGAAACAAATCCAAGGTAATCTCCGGTTTCGATTAAATGCTTGGCAATTGTCGATTTGTCAGTGTGGCCGAGTTTACATGCTCTGAAGTGTTCAGATATTGTCTGCTTAAGAAGGAGGTAGCCCGAAAAATAAATCAATTTATAACTGTAATTGTTGGACGGTATTTCACAGCAACCATCTTTCCTTCACATTCGGTTCCATGATAATTCAACACAGTGACAATTCAACACACTTTTAAAAAGTGATATAAAGTCATTAAAAAGATGAAAAAAAAAATTAACCTTACCTACTTAACCCAATTAATAAAGTTTTTGTTTCATCATTTTCCATGACTTTATATAACTTTTTAAAGATGTGATGAATTATCATTGTGATGATTTATCCGGTCACCATTTTTTTGAGCCGTTTCATTTTCTAATGTCTTTTGTCTATGGTATTATTTGTCTTTTACATCTTTTTACCCATGGACCTATCTGTCATCACACGTCTCTCAAATTTCGAATAGTTTTTCAATAATTAAATTTGAAAAACACCAGCAACTGGCGACGCATTCTCTTTAACACAAATACGAATGTGCATATATATAATGTGATGTCTCATTCTAACCAATCAGTCGAAACGGTAAGTGCAATTACTTTTAAGTTGCGACCTCGTGAGACATTTATTCAATTCACAATCTCAACAGGACTTCAAACTCTGATAACAGTTGTTTGGATCTCATTCCTACGTTTGGTACCCATCTCTAGTCATAAAAAATAATCCACATCTCAAACAAACGTAGTTGAGACCCGGTATATCAGTAGCTCCTTATCCTCACTAAGTACGATATGCATCACTCAAATTTAAGCAGACAAAATCGGCTGCTCAATCCTTGAGCCGCAAAAACAGTTCCATTTTAGGACGACAAGCCGATTGCAGCGACACTTGTAAAGTAGACATTTACATAAATAATACCTGCTTTCTTCGTCTCACAGAAATTTACGTTCATTGCCTACTTTTATCATAATGAACTTGGATGACTCATCGAGCTTAAACAGTCCGGTAAGGTAATATTTTATTTTATTTATTGGAAAATATGTATAGCGCCGCTTTTGTTTGATACCACCTCTGGGCGCTTTACAGTTGATGCAGGTATTACAAAAAATATAAATATTACAAACATTAAGTGAAGTTAAGTTACGTAAAATGAAATACAGGTGACACGAAGATAGAAGATGGAGACTCTGCAGCAAGAATCCTAGGTGGTTAAGAAACTGGACCAGCTGCTGCAGCGAGAGAGTCCACCAACAGTGCCAGCACGAGGCACTGTTATATTGTCATAATTTTAATAATAGTACCCTGACTCAGAAAAATAAATACTAAACATACACATTTTACAGACTAAAAGAAGTGCTCAATGTTGAAAAACTGATTTTTTTCTTTGGTGAAATCTTCACTCGTATACGAAATAATAGGATGGGGCAGTGCTCTTAGTGCACATATAAAACCTTTAAAAATAACGCAAAATAATATCATCAAAGTTATGTATAATCGGAAAAGAACATTTTCAACAGATGAGTTGTAAGAATCTTAACTATTCTGTCTCCGTAAACTGTTTATTTTGCAAACTTTGAAATACATCTTTAAAAACAAAAATAAATTCTAAATAAATGAAAACAGAATCAAAATTAGAAATAATAATGTATTTTTTCTATTGGTGCCCTTTTTTACTCATTTAAAGTACGCTCTAGCCTGTTTAAATCGCACTTTATGGAACGCGCGTTTTTTAAAGTTACCATGGCAACATCAACAAATCAACAAAATGTGAAGTCTAAATGTCAACTCGTTCATCTACATCTACTACGTTTTGCTCCTCTATCCATGTTATGAACCATTCATATTCTTTTTTATAAACGTCTTTGGATTTTTCAGGTATTAACCGCGATTCTGCTTTGGTATTTAAATTATGAATGTTAGAACTCATTTTACAACACACAATAACTAGTAAAAACTGTGATGTCAACTATTAATCTAATGTTTGTGTTTTTCATTTCCATGACAACAAGATATTGTGATGTCACATCACGAATTCATTAATAGTTCTTTTTTCCAAATTTTTAATAATAATATCAATATTTATGTTTTCAAAGTGTACCAATAAAAAAAATAGCGTAAAGTATTCGTGGATAACTGGTCTTTAAAACACTTGCTTTATTTCGAGCACTCGGCTACGCCGTCGTGCTCGAAAAAAGGCGCGTGTTTTAAAGACCTGTTTATCCACTTATACTTTAATATACTATTATACTCCCCAAAAGAACAAAAAACAAATGCAAACACACTGCAGTTTCATTGGACCTCGTACTTTCAATCTTTTACCGAAAAATATGCAAGTGATTACTAAACTTCCCCAATATTTAAAAGTGTTAAAATTATGGCTTTTCGATACAGCAGTTGAAACTTTTTTTTATTTAATTTGTATCAATTTATGTTTCTCATGAAATATTCACCACACTTAATACTTCGTTATACACTATTGTAAACACTTTTTCTACAAACCGCTTAGACAAAATGTAATTTTGTTTTGTTTTAAATGCCCGTAGTTTGTTTATTTCTAGGTGCAATAATATAATAACTTATATATATTACCCACCCACAGGCTGCGCCTTCGTGGGGTCCTATTATTCGTATTGATTTATATAACATTGTAGGTAATTAATGTAAAAATTAGTAAAATTAAGGAAAAAAACACACACACACACACACACACTTAGAATCCTTGTACGTAGGACTATTAACTCATAAATTAAACCGGCGTAGATTAAACTGCGTTCAGTGACATTTCGATACATCGCGATGACAGTTCACAAGATTTTAGTTTTGCAAAGGAAAAAGAAACATGTACCTCTATTAAAATAATGTATTAACAAAACGTGAAATTTTGGTGATATCTGTTCTTATGACCCATATTTGGATTTCGTTAGCTCGACATTCCAACCAAACCGCGCTTAAAAGCAACCGATATTGTCAAGCATAATGATTTGATGTAGAAGAACGTCACTCACTTTTTAATATGTCAGAAGTATAACGAAAGCATTAAGCAAATTAAACTCAGGATTCGTGGATCGAGACAATACTGTTTTCAGAGGGTCGAAGATTTCATCTCCGTGATTAATGAAATCGCGACTACAGATCTCAGGAGTTTGGTTTTGCAAAGTAAACAATACACGTTTCTCTATTAAAATCTTATTCATGAAAACAACAATATGTTGGTGATATCTATCCGACATAGATACGGATTATGTGCTAAACCGCGTTAAAAAGCCACTAATATTCCGAGCGTCAGACCCACATTTGTGCTTGACATCAGCTTAACTGGCACATCATACATACAAGTATAAGCCCAACTAACTAGATAGTATAACAATAATCAACTGTTGGAAAAATAAACTGAATTATGATTAATGTTTGCAAAACCTCTCCATAAACAAGCTAATTGCAATTTTTTGTATTTTATGGTTGCATTATTTTCAGTATATTTTTTGTTATTTAGTGCTCCTCTAACTAGGTTAAAATATATTTCATGCTATTGAATTGTTTAAAATTACCATCTTGATGCATTTATGTATTCAAACTTCAATTAAGTCCATTGTATTGGATTAATGTTCACGATAGAGTAGTCGTAAAGTGCGATAGGAATATGGCATATCTACAATTATTTTGTTTTCCAGATTATATATCTATAATCCGAATCATATTTTACTTAACCTGAAATGGATCTGGTGACCTCAGATGTCGGTGTCATAAAGTCAGAACCGGACACAATCCCTCAAGAAGAAAGAACAACATCACCCTATGAAGCATTGTTGCCGTTCGGGATTGTCAAACAGGAGACAGAAGAAGCTACTGCGATCGAGTGTAAACCAGAGACTCTACCGGCAGATAAACATACGCAAGAAAGTGACGCATTCTATGAGATAGATATTGACTTTCCCGATATTAAAAAAGAATGTTTCGTTCATCTTGAAAGGATCGACCAAGATCTTGGTAAGATATTAACTTTTCTTCCAATGATCTCTGCCATCGAAGATAAGAGCTCAGCAGAAATAACTTAAACCAACAACTTAGGTTTTGATGACATGGTTCTTGATGTCACGTCTTTTGTTCAATCTACCTCTAGAAAGTGATTTGGGTCATCTTTCTATTGGCAGCTAGTTTTGTCCATTCGATGTAGAATCTACAATCTTCTCACCCTCATCTGTTTTATTTTTTATTTATTTATTTTTTTACATTAGATACATTTAAAAGAGACATAATAGTAATAATATAGCATAAAGAGATCATATATTTAAAATGAGTAGGTACAAGTGTTATTACGTTTTGTTGGGTCGAATTTAGTTCCTAGATATGCAGATTGCCTGTTCTAAGGTATCTGTACAAAGTATATTAACGCCTACATGGGTAGATTCACATGAATAATGAATGACTGTGTGTTTTCTTTTTTTAATCTTCTGTATCAATTCTGTAAAAACTTTCCTGTTGTTTATGTCATGAAGTAGGAAAACATAACAACGTTTTTTTTTTGTTTTCACGTAAATATAAAGTTTTCGTTCAAGGTAACAGCAGTGCTGTGAATGAGTGACAATTAAGTGAAGGTGCATAAATGAAATGAAATTGAATTTACTTTTGTTCAGTATAGCTTGACTTTTAACATATATTTTAACTGTCGAATTACCACAATATCATCATTCACTTTTTCTGTGTTTTCAGATTTAATTTCGTCGAAAATATCTGTAAGTGATTCAAAACACCCGAATGCAAAAAAGTCTCTCACAAGAAAGAACTTATTTTCCTGCCCAACTTGTACCTACAGGGCTAAGTGTAAAAGTTATCTGATTACACATATAAGAACCCACACCGGCGAAAAACCATTCTCGTGCTCGGAATGCACGTACAAGTGCTCAGATAAAAGCGCTATGGTTTCACATACTAGAACCCACACTGGAAAGAAACTATTATCGTGCACGAAATGCACGTACAGGAGCTCTAGTAAAAGCTATATGGTTTCTCATGCAAGAGCCCACACCGGTGAGAAAGCAGGTGAATAGTAACTACTGCAAGAAGTATTTTCACCAAAGTCCCCACATGCGTCCCCCATTCCTTTAATTTGAGGGTTCTATTATAGCCATCATATCTCCTAAACTAAAACATGTATCAATAAATTATTTCCAGTAACAAACTTCTTATAAAATAACCTTAAAAAATCACTACATCATTTTTCATTTTTTCTGTGTTTTCAGATTTTATTTCGTCGAAAATATCTGTAAGTGATTCAAAACACCCGAATGCAAAAAAGTCTCTCACAAGAAAGAAATTATTTTCCTGCCCAACTTGCACCTACAGGGCTAGGTACAAAAGTTATCTGATTACACATATAAGAACCCACACCGGCGAAAAACCATTCTCGTGCTCGGAATGCACGTACAAGTGCGCAGATAAAAGCTCTATGGTTTCACATACTAAAACCCACACTGGAAAGAACTTACTTTCCTGCCCAACTTGCACCTACAGGGCTAAGTGCAAAAGTTATCTGATTACACATATAAGAACCCATACCGGCGAAAAGCCATTCTCGTGTTCGGAATGCACGTACAAGTGCTCAGATAAAAGCTCTATGGTTTCACATACTAGAACCCACACTGGAAAGAACTTATTTTCCTGCCCAACTTGCACCTACAGGGCTAAGTGCAAAAGTTATCTGATTACACATTTAAGAACCCACACCGGCGAAAAACCATTCTCGTGCTCGAAATGCATGTACAAGTGCTCAGATAAAAGCAATTTGGTTTCACATACTAGAACCCACACTGGATAGAAACTATTCTCGTGTACGAAATGCACGTACAGGAGCTCTAGTAAAAGCTATATGGTTTCTCATGCAAGAACCCACACCGGTGAGAAAGCAGGTGAATAGTACCTACTGCAGGAAGTATTTTTACAAAAGTCCCCGCATGCGTCCCCCATACCTTTAATTTGGGGGTTCAACTATAGCCATTATCTCTCCTAAACTAAAACATGTATCAATAAATTATTTCCAGAAACAAACTTCTTATAAAATAACCTTATAATAAGTACGATATCATTTCTCATTTTTTCTGTGTTTTCAGATTTAATTTCGTCGAAAATATCTGTAAGTGATTCAAAACACCCAAATGCAAAAAGCTTCTCACAAGAAAGAACTTATTTTCCTGCCCAATTTGTACCTTCACGCCTAGATGTAAAAGTGATCTGATTAAGCATCTTAGATTCCACACCGTTGAGAAACCAGTCTCGCGCTCGGAATGTACGTACAAGTGCTCATATAAAAGCAATATGGTTTCACATACTCGAACACACACTGGTGAGAAACCAGTCTCGTGCTCGGAATGTACGTACAAGTGCTCATATAAAAGCAATATGGTTTCACGTGCTCAAACACACACTGGTGAGAAACCATTCTCGTGCCCGGAATTCACGTAAAACTGCTCTCATAAAAGTAATTTTTTATTTTATTTTTTTTATTCCCGACATAAACAGGACATTTAAAGTACATTCTTGTCAAGTATAAAATAAATTTACATACAACAATTTTTTTAGATTCAGAAATCATGGAGATATCTCATTAAACAAGTAATATTATTTACGAAAATATCTATGCAAGCATGTGTTTTAGCAATATCGTTGTATGATCGAGACATTCTAGACATATCTATTCTAGATAAAAATTTCGGTCCAAAATATTATTATTTATTTATTAACGCCCTATCGGGCTTTTACACAGTAAGTTGACAGTATGTGTATGTAAGTGTAACATGTACAATATGTACATGGATAAAATAGCTAAATATAATTTATACATAAGGTAATTAGAAAATAAATGTATGCAATATACTGATATATATTATAAAACAAATGGTTAAAAAAAAGAATAAAAATAATATCTGCAAAATACCAACGCCGTAATATATATTGAATTTAAATAATAGTACTTGAAATGGTAAAGTAAATCAAAGGATAATATACAATCAAGTGTGACCGTACGTACATACATACAGTAATTAATATGCGTCCAAAAAAATAAATAACAAATAAACTAAGGAGTATGTGAGTTGGAAGGTATAGACACGAAACTTTTTTTTTTAAAGCTATAAATAATTCAAGTTAATAATTAGCAAATAGTTTTGAAATTAGTTGCCTT
Organism: Hesperophylax magnus; assembly: GCA_026573805.1. NCBI lineage: Eukaryota > Metazoa > Arthropoda > Insecta > Trichoptera > Limnephilidae > Hesperophylax > Hesperophylax magnus. The sequence continues at coordinate 647,282 of JAIUSX010000186.1, read as the reverse complement.
TTGAAACTCATAAAGTTATTAACACCAAATATATCAATAAGTTCACAGTATTTGTTTGCAAGGTGATGAATTCTTGGAATTGGTGAATACATAGAGTAGTTAGTAATTTGTTAAGGTTTCTAGTGAATTTGGGCCTGGCGTTTAACTTGATTAGAAGGAATATGTTACTATCTACTTGATTATTCACAATTTTGTAAAGCATTAAGAGGTCATTTATGTTTCGTCTTTTAACTCGACTCTCTAATTTGAAATATGTAAGTCTTTGTTCGTAACCGTCTAGTAGATGGTAGACACCTGATCGATAAGACAAAATCCGTGTAAATTTTCTTTGGACAGATTCAAGTCTAGGTACCTGTGTGATATAATGTGGATTCCAGACTGTTGACCCATACTCAAGAACACTGCGGATTAACGAATTGAATGGAACTATTAGGCTATAAGAATTCTTGAACAGTTTAGTTGATCTTACAATAAAACCAAGTAATTTATTTGATTTACTTACAATGTATTCAATGTGTTGATTGAACGTTAGTTTGTTGTCAAATATAATTCCTAAATCTTTGATCGATTCAACTGTTTCCAGATTGTGACCACATATGCTACATGGATATAGGGTTTTGTTCCATAGCTCATTTCATAGCTCCATTTCGTTGTCAACACACCGAGCAGATAAAGTGTTAAGGTCTTGTAAGAATTCACAACCTTCCATAGATTTAATTGCTTTATATTATAACTTGAGGTCGTCAGCATATATAGAAAAGTTACAGCGGAGTTTAATATGTAAGGTCGTTAATAAAAATTAAGAAAAGCAAAGGTCCAAGGTGTGATCCATGTGGTACGCCCGACGTAACAAAGATTGGGGAAGAGTTAAAACCGTTAACTGTAACTAATTGACTTCTATGTGATAAATATGATTCTAACCAACGAAGTAGATTTCCCTGTATTACGATTTTATCCAGTTTATTCATTAAGATAGCATGACTTTGTCGAAGGCCTTACTGAAATCGGTGTATACGGCATCTACTTGTGTTTTTTTATTGATTGTTTAAAACAGAAAGTACATATACTCGAGTAAATTAGTGTTTGTCGATCGTTTAGCTATAAAGCCATGTTGGAAAGGGCTAAGTGTATGTGTTACATGGTTAAATATGGTTTTATATACAATGGACTCGAATATTTGATAAAACGAGATAAAAGGCTGATTGGAGAGTAATTAGTTACATCATTTTTACTACCAGACTTATGGATCGGAATGACGTGGGCAATCTTCCACAGATCCGGAAATACCCCATCGTTCAGACTGTTCACGAATAATTTGTGTAATGGTTCTGCAAGTTGTTCTGCACAATTCCGAATAAATAGTGAAGGGATTCAATCTTGACCGGAACCCTTTTTGATATCGAGAGTGTTCAACTTCATCTTGAACTCCTCTAGAGTTATTTTAATATGAGACAGTGGATAATTATAGAGTTTTAAAGAAAGATTAGAGTCACTTATAGATTTAGATGGTGAGCTAAATACAGAATAGAAGTAAGTAGATAAGAGTTCGCATGTTTCTTCACCATTAGTTGTTGATTTGTCATGGGGATGCATGATTTTGGGGAGAAAATTAGAAAGTCTTTTCAAATTAATGAGGGTTGACAATTTTTTGATACTGTTAGGGAGAGAATTTTCTATTGAATCTATATAGGCTTTAATGCAGGTACGTATGGATACTTTTACTCTAGCCCTCAAGATGGAAAAACTGTCATAGTCACATTGATTTTTGTATTTTTTCAATTTTCTAAACTTTTATTTTTCTCTGAGTTGGCGGATCAAAACACTGCTAAACCAAATTGGAAACTTTTTATTGCTGTTTACTAAGCGCGGAGTGTGTTTTTAAATTGATGATAATGCCATAGTAAGTTATAAAAATGTAGTAGGGAGTCATTACAATTCAGGGTATTACGATCATCCCAGTTATTAAGTAATACGATTTCATTGCATTTAATGTAGTCCGTTTTTTAAGTTATATTTGATGTGATCAGGATTGGTGGGTAGGGGCCTGCATTTAGACATTAAAAAATCGAATTCAATCTGAGGATGATAGGATTCAACTTTGGATAGCACATGTGAAGCAATTTGATTGTTAGGATTATGGTTGGAAAACACTAAATATAAAATTCGATCTATATTGTTAGAGACGTGATTGTACTGATTAAGTCCAGTCAAATTTTGAAAGTCTAGTAGAGATATTGATTTAAGGCCATTAGATGAGACTGGTTTGGTGTGAGTATCATTGACATTTAGTGAGCATAGAATTGATGGTACATTAAAATCACCCATTATTTTTGTTATATCTTCTGATGAAAAGTTATTATGTGTCGTTTGACACTTATCTAAAAAGGCTGTGAGATTTTAGATTGGTATATCTGGAGGCAAATATGCCAAACACAAGTTGATGGATTGCCTATATGTTTCATGCAATTTAAATTTAATCCATAAATCTTCTGAATATTATAGATATGGTTTCACATACTAGAACCCACACTGGAGAGAAATTATTATCGTGCTCTGAATGCGTACTAGTGCTCTGATAATAGAAGTATGGTTTTACATACTAGAACCCACATTGGAAAGAAACTATTCTCGTGCTCTGAATGCATGAAGAAGTGCTCTAAAGAAAGATATGTGGTTTTACATACTAGAACCCACACTGGAGAAAAACCATTATCTTGTTCGAAATGCTCATACAACTACCAGTACAAAAGTCATTTGGAATCTCATGCCAGAACCCACACAGGGTAAAAAACATTATCGTGCTCGAAATGCATTTAAACGAGCTCTATAAAAAGCCATATGTTTTTCATGCTAGAACAAATGCCGGAGGGAAACCATTATCGTGCTCGGAATGCACGTACAAGTGCACTTATAAACGAAGTTTGGTTTTTATACTAGATATCACACTGGTGAAAAACCATTTTCGTGCTCGAAAAGCACCTCCAAAAGCTCTAAAAAAGACCATCAGGTTTCTCATACTTGAACCCATGCTGGAGAGAAACAAATTTTGTACTCGTAATGCAAATACAAGAAATCTAAAAAAAGCCATATGGTATGTCATGCTAGAACCCACACCGGAGAAACCATTTTCGTGCTCGGAATTCACTTAAAAATGTTCTGATAAACGCAGTTTGATCAATCATACTAGAACCCACACAGGAGAGAAACCATTATCTTGCTCGAAATGCTCGTACAAGAGCTCTTACAAAAGTTATTTGGAATCGCATGCCGGAACCCACCCAGTGTAAAAACCACTATCGTGTTCGAAATGCACGTACAAGTTTCTCATTCTAGAACCCACACTGGAGAGAAACCGTTCTCGAATCCAGAATGCACTTACACGTGCTTTCATAAAAGCAGTATAGTTACTGACGCTAGAACCCACAGGTTCTAGGAATCTATTGTTGTGCTCGGAATTCTCCTACAAGTGCCTTAAAAAAGCAGTCTGGTTTCTAATACTAGAACTCACATTGGAGAGAAGCCATTCTCGTGCTTTAAATTAACGTAGAAGTGGTCTCACAATAGCAAAGGGTTCGTAATTTACGGCATCATTTCATCAAAATCGCACTTGCAAGAAATCGTTCTCTCCTCGGAATGAACTTTAACAGCATAAGCATATATTCTGTTTCCCAATTTTTATAAATAATATATTCCAGAAGTTAAGAGGCGACTTAAAGAAGACTACGAAGGAAGCAACGCTATATATGTATGCGTTCTCGTTAGTGGTTTTGTGGATAGATTAAAAACGCCATTATTATTCTCACAATTTAATTTACCATTTGATAAAGCTCATCAGTTTGTCAAAGGTAAGAATGTTTAAAAAAATTAATATAAAACACATAAAAGATTTTTAATAATAATATAAAATAACACAAGACCCACAGAAATCTAGAAAAATAAAGAACAAATGTTTTGTTTATATTTACACAAAAATCATATTTTTATTCAGATTTTGAGCGTGTTGTATATATAGCAGATTCTGCAATAGAAACCAACTGCTAACCTTATACAAATCTCAAGAACGCCCAACAATTGAATTTGGGAGCCACCTCTGGGCTGGAGCCCCACAGTACTTGATAAACCTTCTTGATTGTGTGCAAAGGAGGGGCAGTCCGTCTGATTGACAATCCATTATCACACACCGATTGCCATCTCTAATGCACAGACGCAATGTGAGCATGCCGAGTCTGTTCTACGGATATTTTAATGGAGATTGCAGCAGCATTGATCCCCGGTGCATGTGCACGAGCGGAACACCCGTTAATAGTTGATGTTGGCTTCATGAGAACGGGTCGCTTCTTCGACTTGTTTTGGTGCAAGACGGGTTGTATGTGGAACCGGCTTGTGTTTTCGCTCCTTCATATAATCCGGGCCTCTTCAAGACCCGCATTAAAAAATCCCTTCCTTCAGCCCCTACCTTAACCCGTCTCACAACGATGCCCAACTGGGTGGCGACATAGCTCAACCTCCTTTACACTGTACAGACAGGAGCGCTTTCGTGAGGTGTCACATAAAAATATTAAAAAGTAATTTCTTTACAAATTCATTTTGCATAGGTAAGTAAATATATTTTTTTTAGAGATTTTCATGGCCAAAAGTATAAAAGTGATTTGTTTTTGGGGTATTATGCCGAGTTGCGCTACCTCCTTCTTTAGCCAACGTTTCGGACAGCATTGCAGTGGCCATCATCAGGGCAGATGTGTGATTTAAAAAAATAAAATTATTATATTAACTATTAGTCAATATATTAAGCCCTGATGAAGCTTGAGATAAGCAAAACCCGGTTGGCTGTTATTATTGATTCAAAATAAATAGTGGTATATTACAAAGTGTGTTTTTTCAATTAATTTATTTAAAATATTTAACTTTGAAAGTTTACTTGATAGGTCATTAAGAAAACAATTTTTTTAATATAAAATATAAAATTTTATTTATAACAACTATTTTCTACGGTATGTTGTTGGATAATTGCGTAATATTATTTAGTATGAGTATATATGAGTATTTGTTTTCATGTTCTACGAAGGTAGAAGGATCTGACATTTGCTTATATATTGAAATAGATTTCTCGTTTTACATCTTCAGGTAATGCATTCACCATTCTAGGTATTTTATACCTCTTTGATATTTCTCCGGGTACATTTTGCTGTGGCACAGTCTGTCTGTGCAGATAGAGAAACAAAAGTTCATGTTGCTTTTACGTCCAACAGATAGCGCTTTTTTTAATGCTATTTTTTACCTAACATAAGTGACATCTACCAGGTATATAAAAACACACTCGTATTCGAATAATTGTGTCAAAATTTCAAAGCGATCGGTGAAGAACTTCGGGAGATTTAACGTTTTGAACAAACGAACATTTACATTTTTATTTATATAGAAGATAGATATATATATATATATATATATATATATATATATATATATATATATATATATATATATATATATATATATATAGATAAACTTAATAATTATAATATTACTTATAAATTACATGCGTCAAAGCGTGGTTTTCTAATTACAAATTTGTTACAAACGAAAATTAACATTCAACAAATTAATAATACCGTCTATAAATTAAGATATCTTACATACATATTTTACAGACTAAAAGAAGTGCTCAATGTTGAAAAACTGAAAATTATTTATTTTTCTTTGGTGCAATCTTCACTCATATGCGGAATAATAGGATGGGCGGTGCGCTTCATGCACATATAAAACCTTTACAAATAACTCAAAATTATATCATCAAAGTTATGTATAATCGGAAAAGAACATTTTCAACAGATGAGTTATACAAAGAATCTAAACTATTCTGTCTCTGTAAACTATTTATTTTGCAAACTATGAAATACATATTTAAAAACAAAAATAAATTCGATATAAATGAAAACAGAATCAACATTAGAAATAATAATGTATTTTATACTCCCCAAACGAACACAAAACAAATGCAAACACACTGCAGTTTCATTGGACCTCGTATTTTCAATCTTTTACCGAAAAATATTCAAGTGATTACTAAACTTCCTTAATATTTAAAAGAGTTAAAATTATGGCTTTTCGATACAGCAGTTGAAACTTTTTTTATTTTATTTGTATCAATTTATGTTTCTCATAAAATATTCACCATATATTACACTAAACACTTATAACTTCAATATACACAATTGTAAACACTGTTTATACAAACCGCTTGGACAAAATGTAATCTTGTTTTTGTTTTAAATGCCCACAGTTTGTTTATTTCTAGGTACAATAATATCATAACTTAAATATATTACCCACGCACAGGCTGCGCCTTAGTGGGTTCCCATTATTCGTATTGATTTATATAATATTGTAGGTAATTAATGTAAAAATAAAGGAATTTAAAAAAAAAACATAAAATGATTAATGTTAGTGTATATAAGTCGACACGTATTTTTATAAATCTAAGTTTCTTGCAAAATAATACCTGCATTAGCCACATACAAACTCTAATAGAACGTGATTCAGCGTGTGATCTTCTTATTCCAAATTTGTGGAGAGCTAAATATTGCAGTCGTAACATGTCAACTCTGATAGCAGCTTGTGTTCTTGTAATACCGAATTCGTTGAAATGAAACACTACAGTAGCCACATTCAAATGGATTACTTTCCACACGAGTCAACGTGTAATTTTTATATAGTAACCACATATAAAATCTTATCCAACGTGAGTCAGTAAATGTTTTTTTTAACTCCAAGTTAGTTATCGCAGTAAACGCAAGGGTCGAATTGCTAGATTACAAAATAATTGATTTGATCACATTCGACCACATAATTATCTAATTCCGAATCGGTAGAAAAAGTCCCAACTTAAGAATTTTTATTCTCAACTTCTTTTGATGACGATTTTTTCTGATGTATTTATATGTTTGTCTCGAAGTGAACATTCGAAGTTGAATCTCTCATGTGTTTTAACAAATGTGCTCTAAGGCCTGACTTAGTTGAAAACGAAGAACCACAAATATTGCACAAAAGTACTTCAGTATTAGCTTCTAAAATAACAGGTTTTTTTATGGAATGTGATGCAATTATATGCATTTTCAAGCGTGATTTTTGTGTACACGAAAAATCGCAGTAACCACACATAAATATATTGTCGGAGGTGTGTGCCTTTAAATGTTTCTCTAATTGTGATTTGTGTGCGAAAGAACTATTGCAGTATCCACATACGAATGTTTCTTCTCTTGTGTGTATTTTAATGTGTCTTTTTAAACTCGATTTATCAAAACTAGAATATTTACAGTAGCTACAGTTGAATGGTTCTCCTAAATGGGTCAGCATGTGCGATTTTAAACTCGATTTGTGTGCGAATGAAGATTCACAGTAGCCACAAACAAAAGGTGGATTGCCCTTATGTATCAATTTGTGCGTTTCAAAGCTATCTCTCTGCTGAAACAAAATATAGCAAATGCCACATTTAAATTGCCCTTGATGTGTCAGTTTATGCGAATTAAAACTCTTCTTGTCCTCAAAAGAAATACTGCAAAATTTACAAGGGTATTGTTTCTTTATTCCTGTATGCATTGTCATGTGTACTTCTAGCTTCGGTTTTTGTGAGAAATGAAGAAAACAGTAGCCACAAATAAAAGGCTCCTTAACGGCGTGTGTTCGCAAGTGTGTTTTTAGGCGAGCCTTTTGCGAAAAAGAAATCTCACAAAAACCGCATTGATAATATTTTAATCCTACATGCGTTTGCATGTGTATTTTTAAATTTATCTTTTTCAAACTTGTATAAGTACAATATCCACATCTAAACGGGTTTTTTCTTACGGCTGAAATGTGAGTTTTAAGTGGTTTTTTCGATGTAACACTATTGTGTGTTTTTATATGTTCTTTCAGATTATCCTTACGCGAGCATGAAAATTTGCAATAAGCACATTGGAACGGTTTGATGCGTTTATGAGCCATTAGGTGTGTTTTCAAAGCTTCTTTCGTTGCAGATGTAAAGTCACACTCGTAGCATCCAAACGGTTTGTTTTCACCATGAGTCAAAAGATGTGCTTTCAAATTTTCTTTGCGGGCACACGAAAAGTTGCAAACACCACACGCAAAGGGTTTCAAACCTGTGTGACTCATTTTATGTCTTTTTAAGTTAGTTTTACTGGAACATGTGTAACTGCATTGAGAGCATGCAATCGGTTTCTCACCACTGTGAGTCATTAAGTGTGCTTTTAAAAATGCATTTCTCGATGTCGCATAAGTACAAATAGAACATTTGAACGATTTTACACCTGAATGAGTCAATTGATGTCGCTTCAAATCAGCCTTATACTTTGAAGTGTAGTTACATTCTTCACAAGAGAACGGGTTTACAGCATTGTGACTCATCATATGAGTTTTTAAACCAATGTTTCGCGTACAGGTAAAATCACAAATCGAACATTTAAAAGGTTTTATACCCTTATGAGTCATTAAATGGGTTTTTAAATTTGATTTTCTTATACTAGAAAAACTGCAATAAGAACATGCGAACGGTTTTAAACCAATATGAGACATTAAGTGGGTTTTTAAATTATCCTTACGCGAACATGCAAAACCACATTCTTTACACAAGAAGGGTTTTTCACTACTGTGAGTTAACTCGTGATTTTTTAAGCATGCACTTGAAGTAGTTTTATACCTGCAGCGTGTACAAAAGAATGACTTTCCAATTGTATGCATAGAAACAATGTGAGATTTCAAGCTTGTTTTTAATGTGAACGAAAGGTCGCAATGCTTACAAGCAAATGAAGTTACTCCTGAATGAGTAAACTTATGTTTTTTTAGGTGATAACTTGACGTAGCTGAAAAACTGCATTGTGTACATGAGAAAAAAAATTCTTCCGAATGCGACGAAATGACGTGCGTTTTCAAGAGTGACTTTAACGAAAAAGAAAGATTGCAGTACTTGCAAATGAAGGACTCTTCACCTCTATGAGTTAACAAGTGTGTTTTAAGGTTGGCTTTTAATGTAGCTGTAAAATTGCAGTACCCACATTGGAATGTTGTCTCACCTAAATGTGTTGAAATAATGTGTGCTTTTAAACGTGTCTTTGTTGTAAATGAAAACGTGCAGTAACCACAGATAAATGGTTCATCCATTGAGTGTTTCGACATGTGAATTAAGAGGTTATTCTTTTTGGCAAATGAAAAACCACATTCTGAACATAAGAATGACTTTTCTTTCGAGTGTGTCAACACGTGAGATCTTAATGAACTTTTACAAGAAGTTAAAAAATTGCAACTGGCACACGAGAATGGTTCAAGTCCATCGTGAATACACAAAATATGTAATTTTAAATCTCTTTTACGTGAAAATGTATTTGTGCAGACAAAACATGAAAATAGTTTTTCACTTAAATGTGAAAGCTGATGCTTTTTTAATCTCGTTTTATTCGTAGTTGAGTAACGACAGGAAGAACATGAGTAAGCTGTTTCACCTTTATGTAAGGCAACATGCTTTATGAAAACAGACTTCTTCGAACATGAAAAGTTGCAGTCAGAACATTGGAATGGCCCCTCTTCCGCAGAGGAATACATAATGAGAATTAAAATCTAAATCAAAAGTTAATTGAACATCTATACCAGTTAAAATATTTAACAACTTTCGTCATTTTCTTATACGGAAATCTCACTTCTTATGAAATTGTAACGATAGTTGTTTTTAGGGAATTGCGGTGTGGTTTTCAGCTTGATTTCCTGAAAAGAAAACGATAACAGTCAATATGCAAGTGTATCATTTAATGAATTCAAGCGAATATAAAAAAATTACAACTTTAATAGAATTTTTGAATCATCCGAAATAGTAAATTAATTTGGAGTTTATATTGAGAGCAACCTCACTACACGTTATTTCTTTTTATTCTCTTTTTCTTTCCTTTGCTTATTAATTGTATTACTTTGTTACGTTTTAATGAAAACTATTTTTTTGAAAAATAATCACAAGTTTTTATTTTTGTAGCTTCTTATTTTAAATGTTTATTTTCTTGTTATGTGTTCTCTACAAAAAATGCATGTATTTCTCAATGTTCTATCAAAAATCTCAAAAGATAATAATTACCTGTTGTTCGATTGACATTAATGTAATTTTCCGGTCTTGTTTCTCATATGTGGATTTTATTCGTCAACTATGCGTTCGAGCAAGTTACATCATTTTTCCGTATTTTCATTCTAACCCTTTGATTTCTTTTTGGGAATACCCAAGTAAGAAGTATACTTTATTCTTCCTCAAATTGATGTTAGTAAAAAAATGTATTCCAGCACGTTCTGCAAATCCTGAAACAAATTGTAAATTAGACATGATTTAGTAACATTCTAGTGATTCTAGTAGAAAGAACAGTTAGGGGCTATTCGTGTGCATCTTATGATCAGCACTATATTATATAAAATATTTCATTCAAATTTTATAACGCCATTTTGGCGAAATAACACCCCAAGGATGCTTGATAAAGCTTTTCCTTGATAGCTTTAAATAAATGTAGTTTTGTATGTGAATACTTCCCAAGACTCCCGAGTTTGTGAGACTGACAGTATTGGAGATGGAACGAGGAAGGTTGGTAAGTATCTAGCTACATTACACGGCTAAGGTCATTTCGATAAATATTTACTGAACCGCCCCATTTTTAATGAACACAGATAATGGGAATTCAACTTCGTTCAAATTTTATTATTACAGCGCCCTTGAGGTGATTTTGCACAAAAACGGCGCTATACAAATCATCCAAATATTGTTATTATTATTAAGAAACAACTCATTTCATCGGGGGAGATGGTAAAAGATGAATTAAACCTTTTTTGTCAACCAAAGTTCAAAATTTTACGTGTTTTGACAGATGTGGACATATTTTTTTTCATAATTTTTTAAACTTTTTTGTATATTCCAATGCGGCCGTTCAGTAAATAATAACCACATTTCAAGAAAATCTTCGATTCACAAAGGTGGCCTTCCACCAGGGCGATACTGAGAGTATCCACCCTTCCCAAATTCAACCAGTTGTGCACATTGCGATATTCAATTATAATTACAGGACGGCCAGTAAAAAATACATTGAACAATGAAAAATGTATTGAACACCGTTGAATATCTAGTATAGTTTGTTTAATTTTTCATAATGACATCTAAATTGCTTTGTTTTATTTGGGATTTTTTAATTGTTATGTATTAACACATAATGCTCTCACCGTTTTCAAATTTACAAAACCATTATCCAAACTGTTGAAAAAAATCTTACATTGGAGATGTTTTACAAGAAATTTATTATCTAGGAGTCTATTGTACCTGGTACAGTACTGCGGTATGAGAAAATAATTCCATGGATAAAGTGGGATGGCAGTTTTCCATAGATACTATAAATTAGTTCTAATAGTGATGAGAATGATCGGAAAGTTTTCGTAAGCGGATTATCCATTTCCGAAATATGAATTCTCGAATTAATCATTTTAGGTAGGGAGGTTATTAACCCCTTTCGTAATTTTAGGAGATATTCTTCAAGACAAAAAGACTCCTTTCTCCCAGTCTGGCACGGTACCATAAAAGTTATGCTATCTCGTTTCGTATCACGTTTAGAGATATGATTTAAACAGTGTTACAAAGTACCGTGCTCTCAGTTTGCAGTTAAAAATATACCGTAAACGCTCCCGAAAAATTAAAAATTATTCCATGAGACAACATTTAGCATTTGAAAAATATTTATCAAGGTTTGTAAATTTTTTTTTAAATATTTTTATATTAAATGAAAAAAAGTGAAGTCACGGTAAATTTTATAATACCTTTGACTTTTTATTTTCTCTTTTCATTGTATCATTGTATACATTTGAATTTATAACCCCGCTAAGATAAGCCTGTCCTGGTAAGGTTATTAAAATAGTTTAAACCATTTTATTCTTATTAAATAGGCGTTATAGATTCTTGTAAACGATAAACATGATAAAAACCATGAATAAGCTACTTACAAAACTTTATCTTTGTTTGGGTTCAATACTTTAGTATTTTTGATTGCATATGTCGATTTGTAATACTAAAATCTACAAGAGTTTTTGTCTGCTTTTCAGAGCAGTGTTTTATTTTGAAATACGCTCGAAAATAGCGAAGTTATCAGAAATCGAATTTAATGTAAATATTGTGAGTATGTATGTCAACATAAATGTATTAATAGGTAACCGGATCAAACAGAACATGATAAATAGAACAAAAGGAAGAAGGAACTGTCATAGCAGAACATAAAAAAATATACATTTTTTAAACCTGTAATATTGTATATTACAGTTATAAAAAAACTGCGCCAACAGTTGGCGTAGTACAGTTACTGTAGAAATTGTGAGTCGTGGCGAATTACTCAGATATTCGAGATAATAATGACACACAGGCACTTTATACGTTCGTTGATTCTACAAGGTGTACAATGTAAGGTTATTGTTCCGTTGAAATCCAAGACAAGAGAGACACAATGGACAACGTACGTCCAATTTATATATAACCATTAATGTTGTCTCTCCAGGGGCGTATATTTAGGGTCAGACCTTGTAACCCGTTTTCTTATAGACAAAGCTGCTGTGGCTGAAAGCTCAGTTCTCATTGGCTCAGAGCAAAAATTGTTGTTTGATCTCTCTCTCTCTCTCTCTACCATAGCGACTCGTGTAACTATATAAATATTTCCAAGACGCCATTTCGAAGGTTGAAGTTTTCGGATGTTTACGTTTTAAGCGTAAATATTTATAATTTTCTTTTACACATCGAAAAATGGTTCCATGATAACTCAACACAGTGACAATTCAACACACTTTTAAAAAGTGATATAAAGTCATTAGAAACGATGAAAAAAAAATTTTTTTTACCTAACCTAACCTAACCTAACCTAACCTAACCTACTTAACCCAGTTAATAAAAATTTTGTTTCATAACTTTTCATGACTTTATATAACTTTTTAAAGATGTGATGAATTATCATTGTGATGATTTATCCGGTCACCCGAAAAATAATGTTGCGTGCTACAATTCTTCAAAGTGATAGAATAATGCCGTGTTGTGTTAAAGGTTGCTCAGACGGATATTCTATTCGACCGATTCGGTAATCCAGTGTTAGCAAGAAGTACGTTTGTTTGTGGGTATCATTTCGCGATTTTAAACAAACATACGGTACTACTGGGATTAAAAAAGAATGCGTTGCCATCGCTTAATCTTCCAGGCATCTTAAAATATACCGATCTATCTCCACCAATTCCAAAAATGACCCGTTCCCGTTGTTCAATACAGGTACTAACCTCTCGTTCTTTGTTACAATGTTCCTGATTCCTGAATGTACTTCATTGGCTAATAATTCAATTTCTTTTCCTTTTTAGACCTATCCGTACTCCGATGCGATTCTATACCACGTATTAGGATGCTAAATTGCTAAACTAGGCCACGATTACATCAAACAAGGTTATTTAAACCTCTCCGGAATTGCAACATATAAATACCTTATTCAGATATAACCAGCATTTTCCACGATGTTTGCTAACGACAAAGCTGTGGAAATTATATCAAACCCTTGCAGAAGAATTTGAATAACTTCTAGTGCTGTGGCAATTATATTTAACATTTAAATTTGTTATTCTTTAAATACACCTACAGTACGCTTGAACAGTGTGGAATTCTCATTTGAAGGAATATTCTGAAGGTATACACCTAATTTATACGAGTATGACAGTGAAACTCGCTTAAGAAGTTTTGTTTTCAGCCCCTACAAATTCTGCAGTAAGTGCAAAAAACACGATTTTTTCCCATATAAGAAGGTTCAAAAGTTCGATAGTGAATCCATCACAAACAAAAACTAGTGGCGAAATATAAATGTCCCCTTTTTCTTAAAATATATTTTATCTATGAAATTTAATAATACTAATTTAATAACTGTGTGTACAATACTAGAATAGTGTAATTATTGGTCTCAAATTTTGTCTTTTTCTAGGTAAGACGAATGTCATTTTGAGCTACATTGGTCCAACGGCAGCCCTTTCTCCCAGGAAACAGAAGACGCACTTGGAGATTTTGGGGATCAGGCGGCAGCTGCGATATGTCAAAGGAAACAATTAAAATTCTTTAAACAAACTTATCGCTTTGAAAACTCACAGAACTCGTAGAATTCTAGAGAATGGTTTATTTATGTGTCTCCCTCAGGCACGCGGTCTCCGCCATATCACCACAATAATGTGTACATTAATTGTGAGTATAAAAAAATACATATTGTTAGGTTATGAAGACATACCCAGATCGAGTGAGTAAAATAAAGAGTGACTACCAAGACAGAATGTTGCGTCCATCCATCCTCCCTGCCTACCCTTGCGGAGAAATTGCTCTACTTATCACTGGTTTATTTTACCATTCATCTGTTTTATGATAGTTCGGTTTAATCATATTATGTTTTTTAATGCTTTCTTTCGTCACGTTCTGTTTTGTCATATAATGTTTTATCGTATTCTGTTTTATTTTATCACTGTACCTTTTTTGTTTAATTCTATTTTATCATGATCTGTATTATCCTTTTGTTATATCGTGTTCTGTTTCATCGTGTTCTGTTTTATCGTGTTTTGTTTTATCATATTCTGTTTTAACGTGTTCTCTTTAATCAGGTTGTGTTTGCGTTCTGTAATGTTTTATCGTGTTCTGTTTAATCGTGTTCTTTTAACAGATTATATTTTAATATGTTCTGTTTTATCAAGTAACCCCATTAATTGCCCAGGTTTTTGTAAAGTTGAAGAATGCTAAAACTTTGCGAAAAATGCTTATCGCAATCATTAACTTTTCTTGGATTATCCCATAGACTTGAATCTCCACGGATTTGTCCATTTCTATCGCTTAAGGATAAATATATTTAAATACCGATAATCTATCTTGAAGGTTTTGGGTAAAATTCGGTTTATGGGAGTCACTCGAATAACCGAAATTAGAATTAGGTGGGGGTCGGCACTATTAACTGAGTTATAGGGTTTTGAAATTTCGTACGCGATACATAGAAACCATGTTTTTTTTATCAATTATGACATAAGAAAATCAAATTAGTGACTATTAATTAGTCTCACATTTCAGAAGTGCCAACCAAAAAATAAAAAGTGTTGCCATATAATAATAATATTTTTTTACAAAATAGGTTAGGTTTTTAGTTTGGGTTAGAGTAGGCACATGGAAAAAACATGGGAAAAAGGTACTAGAATTAAATCACAAACCAGTCTATACAAACCTAGCGTAGCCCACAAACTACTTGAAAACTGGGATGTAACTCTAAAGGGGACGCGAGCAGGCGTTATTAAAGGGGCAATTTTTTGTAACAGGAAATAACATGGAAAAAAGGTATTAGAATTAAATCACAAACCAGTCTATACAAACCTAGCGTAGCCCACAAACTATTTGAAAACTGGGATGTAACTCTAAAGGGGACGCGAGCAGGCGTTATTAAAGGGGCAATTTTTTGTAACAGGAAATAACATGGAAAAAAGGTATTAGAATTAAATCACAAACCAGTCTTGACAAACCTAGCGTAGCCCACAAACTATTTGAAAACTGGGATGTAACTATAAAGGGGACGCGAGCAGGCGTTATTAAAGGGGCAATTTTTTGTAACAGGAAATAACATGGAAAAAAGGTATTAGAATTAAATCACAAACCAGTCTATACAAACCTAGCGTAGCCCACAAACTATTTGAAAACTGGGATGTAACTCTAAAGGGGACGCGAGCAGGCGTTATTAAAGGGGAAATTTTTTGTAACAGGAAATAACATGGAAAAAAGGTATTAGAATCA
The DNA here is from genome assembly GCA_026573805.1 of Hesperophylax magnus. Classification (NCBI taxonomy): domain Eukaryota; kingdom Metazoa; phylum Arthropoda; class Insecta; order Trichoptera; family Limnephilidae; genus Hesperophylax; species Hesperophylax magnus. The sequence goes on along the minus strand of JAIUSX010000186.1, from coordinate 631,456 downwards.
AATCACAAACCAGTCTATACAAACCTAGCGTAGCCCACAAACTACTTGAAAACTGGGATATAACTCTAAAGGGGACGCGAGTGGGCGTTATTAAAGGGTCATTTTTTTGTTATAGAAAATCACAGTTAGGTTAGGTTAAATATATATATAAATTTAATATTTACAAGATTTTAAATAATAGACTACAAATCTGGCAAATGATATTTAATTTTCTGAATTTTCCATGCATTGATATTATTATTATATGGCAACACTTTTTATTTTTTGGTTGGCACTTCTGAAATGTGAGACTAACAAATAGTCACTAATTTGATTTTCTTATGTCATAATTGATAAATAAAACATGGTTTCTATGTATCGCGTACGAAATTTCAAAACCCTATAACTCAGTGAATAGTGCCGACCCCCACCTAATTCTTACAGATTCGGATTCCCCAGCCCTAAATTAGTCTAAATCAAGTTCAATTTCGGTTATTCGAGTGACTCCCATAAACCGAATTTTTTCCAAGGTTTTATAATAATATGTAAGTTGGTATCATGCTTTCTTTCAAATCGGATTTGTTCAGTGCAAATAAAGATGTTCTCACCTCATCGCTGAATGTATATTGTAAAATTAATAAGGAAGCATGGAGTGTGTTTTAACACATTTAAAGCACTACATCCTCTCTGACTACATACACCAACAAATGGCGTGGTGATTACTAATTATTTAGTTTTACATAACCTTAAAATACATGCACAAAGACTCACTATTTGCTCCAAACGAAATGACGCACTCATCAAAGTAGAAGTATCACAATTATAACGTTTTAACGTTCATACTGTTAGTATCAAACTAATGTTTAGTATTATTCATTTGTAATATTCGATCTGTTGTTTGTCTAAATAAAATCTCCCACTGTTTGCATTTACATCAAAGTCAGTACTGCATTCCTGTTGAAGACAAAGCATAAATAAACCACTCACAGACAAACATAATCGATATTTCAATATGGCTGACTTGTCGAATATTGTAATATGTATGATTAATAATTTAATTATTGCAACATTGCTAATTATGCTTACAACTTGATAAGCATAATTTTGCAGCCGATGACGTCGCAATTGTAATATTTTCAAAGTTTTATCGTTGGAATGTTGGAACCAAAATACCAAAACTGATGTTTGCTGAGTTTCATAGACAATAAATTACAGATGCGCGGGAAAATTTGACATCTCTGCCTTTTGGGATGACAAAGTTTTAACGGATTCTGTAATTTATGCAATTTTAAGCTCTTGGACTCCTAGTAAGCGTGCAAAGATGATTTGAAAGGGAGGGTTACATGATAACTCAACACAGTGACAAATCAACACACTTTTAAAAAGTGATATAAAGTCATTAGAAACGATGAAAATTTTATTTTTTTAACCCATCCTACTTAACCCAGTTTTTGATTCATCACTTTCCATGACTTTATATAACTTTTTAAAGATGTGATGAATTATCACTGTGTCGATTTATCCGGTCACCGAAAGAGAGATATGTTACATACGAATGTTAGAGGGAACCCGCTAATATTAAAAAACGATAATGATTAAGCGAAAATGATGAAAATATTTAATAAAACACGACTCGTTTGAAATAGAGCAAAAATCTTTTGGAAAATTCTTTAGTTGCATTTAAAGATACATTGTGAATTTTTTCATGCCTGTAACATATTAAATAACAGAACAAAAGATGTTTTTTTATATTGTTAGGTTATTTGTATCCACAGAATGTTTGGCTTTCTTTAAAAATGAATATAAATACTGAACTGTTATGAGTACAATAATGAGCCCCAAGGTAACTTACTTTAGAGTCTATTATTGCAAAACAATGATGTGGCGGTTGGAAACATTCAAGGGAGAAATCAAATTTTGAACAAATGTTATGCAATAATAAGCTTTAAAGTAAATGAGTTTACAACCTGTTATTAAAAAACAATTCTGTGCCGTTTAGAACCTTACTGTGAGGAAAAGGAAATTTAACTGACGCTGCACTGTTATGCGACAACTTTTATGACTCTCGTTTTGAGATTTTCGTTGTTTAGTTTTTGTGAAGCCATCTAGTACTGGATGTCAAGAATGATTAAGCTTTTGGCCCCGTCAACTCTTTTGATATTGATTGGGTAATTGTGATTTTCAATTACCTCTCTAATTAGGCGTGCTCGATGCGTTTTGGGTCTTCCCATGACTTCGGGAACAAAGGCAAAGTTATGGCCGGTTTCAATTAAGATTATATCTAATATAAAATAAATAAAGAGTAGATCTTAGTGTGTTGCTTCTTTTCATTATGTTGTGTGTTTTTTTTATGGGAAACACTTATTTAGATATTTTTTATGACATTAGAGAGAGAGAAAAAACATTTCTCTTAATATTAGCAGCTATTCTGGGGAAATTATACATAAATTATAGTTATACCCCATTCAGACATGGCGATTTTAGTTGATCAATTCTCTATTGAATGACACTTGAAAGCTAATCGACAAGTGTGAATACCCTTTGAATGGAGTTGATCAAGCTTTTAGTTGTGCGACTAAAGTTGAAAGCCCGTCTACTTTTGCTGTTCAAGTGTTAAACTGTTAGTGCCGAATAGATCCGTCTTAACACATGTATGAACTCGATCGCGATTTATCGTTCCTTGCGTCCTCTAACGAAAGAAGACGTTCATATTTTGTGCCATTTCACATAAAAAACGTTATGCAATCAAAAAAGAGGAGACTGGACAATATCAGTGTCAATATCTCAATGTTATTTATATATTTTTTTAAATAAAGATTTTGATGAGGGTAAAGTTGTCGAATTGCATGCAAAATTTAAGCATGCAAAAAACAAGAAACAACAATTTATTTTGGGGGAGATGGTAAAGAGTCTGAGTCTGAGTCTGAGTTAATTCTGAAAGTTAAGAAACAAATTATTTCAGCAAACCAAACAAATAACATATTTTGTGCATGTATATCCATCTCCCTCGACTTATATTGTTGTTTCGAGTAGTAATTAAGTTGATATCAAATAATTTTATTTTGCATATAAAAATGTTTATTATGCGTGTTTTGAATATTTTAATGCTATCTCTTCAAAATAGTATTACATTCACCTAATTCAGTTCTTCTTATAATCCATTTTCTAACCCAAATATAACGTTTTTGTACTTTTTCAATTACATGTTCTCAAGTTCGCTCCGTAAAATGTAAGAAAATATTGAGACGCAAGCACGAATAATTTCATTTTAGTTGACGCCATCTTGATTATCAATATCGGTTCGAGTTAAGGCGATGCACTACGTCATGTAATATTTTGAATCGAGCCGCTATCAATAACATACCTTACGTATATGGCAATAAGGCTTAAATTCCCGCTTAACACCATCCACCTTTTTTGATTTATGCAAGAAAAAAACATGACCAAAAAGTGCCTTTTGTTTTATTTTGTGGATGTTCAGGAACAAATATTAAAATTTGTTTCCATCATTTTACAAATAACTTAATTCGCCACATTATACAATAAAACTATAACCGAAAATGGGTTCGTAAGTAGGAGATTTTGAACTTTAAAACAGTTTTCATAGGCCTTATACATTATTTTTTTCTGGGCGTATAAAAAGACTTCTTCTAAAAAATACACGATTATTTCAAAGGCCAGGATGTATTCTACTCGCAGTATTTTATTAAAACATCTGAAACATTTCTAGGCGACCAAATTTTCAAACCAAAAACACATCATTTTGCATTACTACGTATGGCATCGCCTTAAACTGAAACGTCTCAACAAATCTTATTCAATTTTTGGTTCAATAAAAGTAGCTCAACTAAAATCTCACCGTCTGAACTCAAAATTACGTAGTTTCATAGTAATTTTTGTTTTCTCAGTAGCACTGGCAACATAATCTTCAACTGTCAAATGTCATTTTGACAACTGCGAAGTTTATTTTGACTCTTTTGAAATTAAAAACTACCCACACTTTTTATTGTTGGCGTTAAATCAGCTTAAATATTCAGTTTTTGGAATCCCGCACAACTTTTCGCGGCTTTCAGGTAAAGTGACCTTATTAATTATAGTATCAATACGTAGTACTCCACACACTTATAAATCACCATTATTTGCGCTCTTTGGACAAAACCACATCCTAGATATCTGTATATGATTGAATATACATCCTATCCATTCCTGAATCCATCCTTGTTCTTAACAGGATTACTTCATTCCAACACTTAGATCCCGCCGAACAAATATTTATAAGTAAATCTCCAGAACAATACTGAATACACCTATGTTGAAAGATGTAAGGGTAATTATTTCAATAACCGCCGCACTTTTAGGCACAGATTATAGAAATTACACTTTGTTTCAACAATTACTACAAGAAACAACTATTTACTTGCACTAAATAGATTATTACGTTCTTAGTTTTAATTAAGTCATTGAAAATTGATAACGAATCTCTCGCTAGTGTCGCTCCATACAAATAAGTCGAAAATGGCGGCAAAGAGATTGTTCTATCAGGTAAATTTTGAACATTGAATTATTATACATCTTTTACAATCTATTCCGACGTTAATCGTTGTTTCTTGTAGTAATTAAGTTGAAACTAAGTGTAATTTTTATAATCTTGTGTCTTTTGCTTTGACCGTTGACATGTTCAACGTCACTTAGACAGTTTAGCAAATATAACTAAATAGGAAAGCTGCCCCCATGACTTTTTTATACTTTGCTATATTTCCTGTCAACCTTATCTGTTTGTACCCAATGACATTACAATATAAATAGATATGTTATTGACTCACAAAATTAACCCAGAATATGGCAAGTTACCAACACTCTTGTTTGCAGTAAATTTATTATTCAAACATTGTTCATAGATAACAAATAAACATTCAATGAATGCTTGTACAAACGAAACAGATATAAGACCGGTCAAGCCTATACATGCTTTAAAGTTACTGCAAATACTTCATTCTGCATCACGCGTGTTACTGAGATTGCAAGATAAGCATTCTCAATGTGATCATCAATTGTCAGTAGATTGTTTAAGTTTTTTTCTATTTCGATATTTACCATTTTCGTGTAGCTTATGTAGGTAGCCTTGTGAATGATTTAAATAATATTATTGTGTATTTTAAAATGGAAAGAAAATCCGCGAGATATGTTTTTTGTTTGTGAATGATTTATGCACCTCTCAAAGCACAAAGTGACCTGTTTGTGATAGCTTGGCCGATGTATAAAGTACGATACCAAATGCAGTAAGCCTCAAGGGTGTCCACTGGAACTTGTTCGATGAAACCACATCTGTTGTTTAAAACCTTTCCTTATCTGTGGTGTGTATTTACTACACATTGCTTCTAATAACTTTAATAACTTTATAAATATAATAAATTCTGGGTTCAGATTTTAGGTATTCCTCCATTGTACATTTATGCACTGAATTAAAAAATAATATTTTTACATAGTTTTCAAATTCAATTAAAATTCAGAGATTTTTGTTAAAAATCGGAAACAAATACACCAATGCAATCAACCGTGTGATAATGCTACGCGAAGAGTGTGCGAGGAAATGACACGCTATTGATGTCCCGCTTTAGTACGCTGCGCGGTAACATGAGAAATCCACACGTCCGCAGTTGTATTTTGATTTAGACCATCGATACCTACGACCGCATAGCTGTGTGTGTGCCAGCCGCCAGCCAGTCGGACGCTGACCGTCGTTAGATGTGGACCCCTCGTACGTTTTTTTAGCATCTGCCGATGGTTTTTTCATGTTTTCAGCAATTAAATTACAATTATTATCACTTTTGATATAAAATATAATAAACATAAGCGATTAGCTATGAATATTCATATTTTTCCGATATTAAATCGCTTATTTTGAGATGTGTATTGACTACACAGCACCGGAACGCGTGGATTTTTTTAGCACAGTAAGGGAAAGGTACAGTAACCTATCTTCATTTTTATAATTTATCTAGGGTTGTACCAACGTGACAACACATTAATGTCAACTCTTGTCGATCTATATCGATATCTTTTCGATCATTATAAATAATACAGTTGTTGGCTGTCTGAAAATTTTATGTGAAAATGCAAGGCCGACTAGAACAGATGTCTGAGCGCGCAAAAATCACATAACGAAGTGCTGTTGACAACTAAACTCCTCTGTTTAAAATAGTCTAATAACTGTTAATTTATGTGCTTGCGGTAAAACAACATACTAATCAGCAATAACAATGAGTATCAATCAAGAATCGCCGCCATTTTCAAACTTTCGTTGCTCTATTATGACACGGCACTGACTTAATCACTTGACACCTCAAAACCACACTCTAGTCGGCCTTGAGGTAATATTCGATGCAATATTTGAATACGACAACGCCGTCCGATCCTATCCTTTATTTCATTCATACATTCATATTTTTTAAATGTTTATCTTTGACATACAAGAGCAACGTTTGAATTAAGAATTTACTGGAAACAGGAGTGTTTCTTATTCGTCACATTTTATCTTAATTTTTACAAAATAGCAAGTCTAGACAATTTGTAACATCATTGCTTCTGATGTCCTCGAACGGGAACCTTTCAACTGTCAAACAAACAAAATGGCGCTGAATAAACAATTGATGACTCTGTCACACGTGAATTTCTGCAAAACAACTGGGCCTAAGTTAGGTCTGTTGTTTATATCTTGTCAAAACATACTTTTCTATTCTTGGATGATATAACATAGCAATATAATTTTCGGTTTATCTTTTTGTAGATAACATTGTTTGACTTTAAGCCCTTAATAATAATAATAATAACATAGCATTTATATAGCGCAGTTTTGTGTTGTTTCACTTCAAGTGCGCTTGAATTATACGTATGTTTTTTTTTATATAAACAGCCACACCCCAATTCTGCATGTTTGCACAAACATTTGATTCAACGTTTACGCAAACAGTGTCTCTTGCGATGCGGCTTTGCGATGCGGCTTATGCGGAGAAGCTCGAGAAAGAAACAAAAAACAATGCATTACGAGTCAAAATTTAAACATGACCTGTGATTTTATAAACCCTCTGGAAAAAATATAAAATATTTATTTATCTGTCTTTGTTTATACAGAATACATCTGTGGCAGAGTACTTCGTTTGCGTCCTGTGATTGCGGCATCAAATCCCGGTAAGCAATAGTTTTTTTATGCAGTATAATCAGTTCCAAGTGTCCAGAGCCAATGTAAATATGACATCTCTGATTTGAGGTATGCCATTAGGCTGACGGAAGCAGGGAAGAGAAGGAGATAGGAAATACGTACTAAACATGGTTAATCTCATTCAAGCAATATTTCCATTCTGAATTATCGTCTTTTTTTCCAAGATTAGCACAGAAAATATAAAATATCTACCACTCTGAAACATGGCGTATTTTACAATCCATTGTTTAATCACTGTTTATTTAAATGCTTGCGGAAAAACAACATACTAATCAGCAGTAACAACGAGTATCAATCAAGAATCGCCGCCCTTTGCAAACTGTCGTTGCTCTGTTATGGCACGACACTGATTTAATCACTTGACACCTCAAAATCTGTCAGGCGCCAAGGACTCCTCCTCCAGTTGGCCTTGAGGTAGTATTCGACGCAACATTTGAATACAACAACGCCGTCCGATCTTATCCTTTATTTCATTCATATATACATACTTTTATAATGTATATATATATATATAAATTCATTTGACTGATATTCGCCAAGTAAGAATGGATCGCTTTTACTTTACGTTCTAGTGTTCAGGCGGTCTTGTATAGGGCTAACAGATTCTTCAATAGTGACCAACTGCTAACACTAAAAATCTCTTCTGTGTCCAACAATTGAATTTGGGAGCCACCTCTGGACTGGAGCCCCAAAATATAAACCTACTTTATATGGACCCTCCAATCACATCAATCCTTCAGAGGCTATAATGCTGTTTAAATTATGTTCGTGGTTAGTAATGTTCTTCAGAGGTTAAGGCGAAGCTTAATGCCAAATCACTATTTTGATTAATCTTTATAACGAATTGATGTACATTATTTATTTATTTATTTATTTATTTATTTAGACGCCGTAAAAGGCTTTTACAATATACATGATTTATGTTTACAGTGGTTCACAGGAGCGAAACAGTATTATGTTAAACAGAATAATTACTGAGAAATTATGTTGAAAGTTAAACAAGAATAACATCTGGTATACATAGGTACAATAGCATTTTTATTTTCAATCCGTACAGTAGTTTAGTATTGAGGTTATTGTTACCTTCAATATTGAATTTGGTTGAATTTGCTGAGAACTAAGAGTTAGCTCTATTGAATCAGGGCTGTCAGTAAGACATCTCATAACAATTTTGGGAAAAATTATAGTTTTGATTAAGTATGTAAAATTATTAGATAACACTCTTCTGTCTGATATCTAATGTAAGTGCATAGTTTAGGTTCTGTGATAACTTATGAATAGAATGGTATTATGCCTAATAACATTGATAATTACGACAGAGGTTTGTTATTATAGCCTTCTTATAACTATATTCCGTGCAGTTGAACACATCTACTACTTCTGAGAAAGCATTGCCAACTGCATGCAATCTAGGTATAAGCGAGTTTCTAAATGACTCAGTCCTGATATTGTTATTGAAATTAAAAAGAATTTTGGATCGAGTGGTTCTAGTGGGTATATGGAAGGTAATTAGGCTTAATATATCAGGACTGTCTATAATACCATTGACAATTTTAAAAATAAAAGTCAAATCGGAAATAAGTCTTCTATCTGAGAGTTTAAGTAAGTTTAATTCTTTCATCAAGTGATTATAATTTATTGATTCTATAGGTAGACCGAGTTTATAGTTAATGTATCTTAGGAATTTATGCTGAATTTTTTCAATAGAGTCGGAGTGGATTTTAAAGTAAGGACACCAAATAGGAGAATTATATTCGATTTGACTTCGAACAAGTGAGGAATATAAGATTTTTAGTGTTGAAATATTTTTAAAGTCTCTGCCATTTCGGAGAATGAAGCCGAGCATTTTTAATCCTTTGTTGGTGACTGTTTCTACATGTGAAAGAAAGTTAAATTTTGAATCGAAAGTAATGCCGAGATCGTTAATTTCACTTACAGAGGCGAGAGAAACATTATTAATTTTGTATTGATAGTTAAGGGGTTGTGTTGTTCTGAAAAATCTTATAATGTGGCATTTACTAATATTGAGATAAAGTTTGTTAGTTTTGCACCAATCTTGAAGTTTATTTAAATTTAATTGAATTTGAATACAGTCATTTATTGTTTTTATAATTTTAAATAGTTTAAGGTCATCGGCAAAAAGTAGCACTTCTACATTTTTATCAAATACAGTAACAATATCGTTTATGAAAAGGAGAAACAGTATTGGGCCTAAATGTGACCCTTGGGGTACACCGCTAGTAGCTATGAATTTGTGTGAAAGGTTAGAATTATTTTTTACTTGTAGATTTCTATTTGTTAAGTAGCTTTTTATCCATTCCAATAATTTACCCTCAATTCCGATTTGACTAAGTTTATTGAGAAGAATTTTATGGTTAACTTTGTCAAACGCTTTTACAAAGTCTGTATATATTGAGTCGACTTGGGTTTTGTTTTCGAGTGAACATGCTATAAAATTTTCATATAAGGAGAGATTTGTTAGTGTGGATCTGCCTGGCATAAATCCATGTTGATTAGTTACAATGATGTTGTTAATATGTATGGAGATTTTATCGAGGATAAGTTTTTCAAACAGTTTGGGGATAGTTGAGAGCATGCAGATGGGTCGGTAGTTAGTGACATCATGAATATCGCCTTTTTTAAATACAGGTGTTAGATAGCAATTTTTCCATAGGTCGGGGAAGCAGCCAGAATTTAATGATTGGTTAAATATATGACATAGTGGATTGGCTATTATTGATGCACAGTTAATTAGAAAGGCAGGACTAATTTTGTCAGGACCCGCTTTTTTCTTTAAGTCGAGTGTTTTTATTTTGCGTATAACATCAGGAACATTTATATGTAAAGCGGGAATGTGGACCGATTCCTTTGGATGAAAGGGTGGAAGTTGAACATTTGGGATATCATTATCGTAAACATTTTTGAAGAAGTCGGCAAACAAATTAACGATGTCATTAGTATCACTACTACCTTTCCCTTCGAAATACATGTATGTTGGTAGGCTAGGTTTGTTTTTTCTTAGTGAGTTTACATGTGTAAAAAAGTTTTTGGTATTTGAAGGAATAGACTTTTCTGTGTTGAGTATGTATGTTTGATATAATTTTTTGGAGAGCTTTTTACAGTCAGTTCTATATTTATGAAATATTTTGTAGTCAGAGATAGAGTTGCTCTCTTTGATATTTTTGTGCCAGATTTTTTTGTTAATTATTAAGTGTTTTAAGTCATTATTAAACCATTTGGGGAACTTTGATGGTTTGAATTGAATTAAGGGAACATATTTTTCAATAGCCGTGTTGATGATGGAGTAAAAAGATTCAAGATTTTGGTTAACATTTGTGTTTTTGTCTAAAAAGGACCAGTCTGTACTTTCTAAGTATTTTGTTATCAGTGGATAATCTGCCCTTGCAAAATTGTATGAATATTTAGGAACACTATTAGAGTAAATGTTTAGGAAGTTGTTAGTAATGGTGATGTTTAAGGGAGGATGGTGGGAATCTTCGGGAAGAAGGGGGTCTATGGATTTACATAATTTTACTGAAGGATCGCTACTAAATGCAAGATCTAGTAAGTGGTGATTAGAGTTGTATACGTTATTAATTTGTTTAAGACCTAGGAAATTTGACGTATTTATAATTTCACGAGCATTAGCAGATGTATTAAAATGAGTTGTTGAGTTATCGCTATGGGTAATCCAGTCTATATTGGGAGTATTGTAGTCGCCGATTAGCAGCATTCTAGCTTCCGGATATTTGAGCTTGAGGGCCTCTACATCTTCAATGTGGTTTACGTAAATTTGTGTAATTGATCCGGGAGGAATATAAACACATCCAAGAATGATTTTTCCTAGGTTCGTCTTGAGTAGTAGGAAAATTTGTTCTATATTTTTGTGTTTGCATTTTAGCCTGGATGAAGTTATAGATTTGGTGACTGATATTAATACACCTCCTCCTCTTGATTTGGTGCTGGTGGCGGTACTTCTATCTAAGCGGTAGGTGTTGTGTGAAGTGAAGCCTAGTTCTTCTGTGTTAAAGGACGGATCCAACCAAGTTTCAGTCAGGAAATATATATGAAAGGGATGGATTGGAATCGATGATCTTAGCTCATTAAGTTTTGTGCGGCAGCCTCTGATATTCTGATAGTAAGCCATGATAGGTTTTAGTTTTTTGGGTTACTATTTACAATAACAGGTTTATTATTAATGCTGTCTTACGTAAAGTCACAAGGAGGAAATCCGTAATTGGTTTTATTTTGGCTATTTTACTTATGTACAATCTGTAAAAATGTAAACTGTTGATTTCCCAAAAATGAATAAATAAATAAATAAATAATTATTTTTGTATTTTATTGTGAGTCCAATCTCACCATCTTTGGTTCTTTGTTCTAGTGTTAAACGTAGCTTGGTGAGATAGTTTCTTTGAGCTGGGGTTTGGTCTGAATAAATTTTAATACCGGGGTATTCGGTTATGTTGTTCTTTTTCTTCAGTATGTCTATGGCTTGGATGGAACTGTCAAGGATGACTTTAAGAGGTCGAGGTTTGTCAGGTTTTGTGATTCCCAGACGAAAAGTTGTTATGTTGGCTCGGGTGATGGATGAGTTAAGAGTTGTTAGTGTGGTTAAGATTCTCGTTGTATCATCAGTATTTTTTTCTATATGGGAACTGGCTGAGCTTTCAGGGAAGTTAAAAATAATTATGTTTTTTGACCGTTTTTTCCTCTCTTCGAGCTCATCGGCAGCTTCACACATTGATACAGTTGATGAGTTTGTGGATTCTTGTGATGAGTTTGAATCTATCAATTTTGAAGAGACCATGTGCTCGTACGACTTGACCTGTCCCTCGAGAATTTCAACTTTTACACCTACATCCAACATAGTGCCAGAGAGGTTGGACAGTTTATTGAGTAGTTTGGTCATCTGATCTTTAGTTAGTTTTAAAGCGGGATCCGTTATGTTACTGTATAGAGCACTATTTTCTTCTTTCGCTTTATTGATATAAGAAAGAGCATCTGTGGCACTCATCTTGCAAGTTAGAATTTATAAAATTATTTTAATTTAATTTTATATAATATAGCGGTGACAACCCTGCACTTGAGTTGTCTGTGACAAGTTAGATGGGCTATTCACTTGCACACTTCGATACTCTGAATGTGTATGTCAGTAGTATATTTATGGTCAGTAGTGGTCAGTACGGTCAGTAGTACTTCCTTCTGTATGGCGTTTGTTTGTGTGTGTCTAATGCGCTCTGGTGACAGTTGAGATTTGAGATATTAAGTTATAAATAAAGAGTTACCAGTTAGCAGGGTTGCCAACCGTAAAAAAAATTCCCTCGTACGGATGCAGCTAAAAATCTCGTACTTTGACTTTCAAACCTCGTACCAGGGATGGTATGCCCAAAATAATTATTTCCCCAGATTTCGAGGCGAAATTTCCCTAGAATTTCCCTACATTTCGCAAACCTTGAACAAAACAAGATCTTGGCAAACAAAACCCCCTTCGGGGGGGGGGGGGGGTAGGATTTAGGACTTTTGGGTAATTTTCTAGGCGGAGTCAAAGTGGGCGAACGGTCAGTGTTTTCGTTGTTATCACTCATAGCGATTCTTTTATTACACCGCTAAACAATTGGACGAAACAACGAAAAGACTAGGTATTTAACAATAAAAATCTTCTTCTTTTCAAAAACTTCAATTAGCTACACGTATTAACGTAGTACAACTAAACACGGCCGGCATGCAACAAATGGAACTCGTAAAAAACAGAGATAGTAGAAATTTGCGCTCTGTGTCACAGCGACGACTAATGCGAAGAACGAACGAACTGTTTTATTATTCAGGGATTTCAATAATTTTATTATTCGGGGATTTCTCGGTTGATGGGATAACTACCATAGACAATCATCGCGCAAATACGGCAATGTAATTTTTGGTGTAAGAAGTTCCTACAAGTTCTGGTAGATGGCACTAGTTTTTACTGTTATATAATAGTGATGTAAAATGTTCGTATAGCCATAGGTATTATCAAAATCTCGTACATAATTGTACGAGGTTGATAGTCTCCTCGTACCTCGTACGGAAGGCCACAAATCTCGTATTTGTACGAGGAACCTCGTACGTTTGGCAACACTGCCAGTTAGGCAGCTGCAACTATTAATTCACTGTTTAAGTTTAGATTTTAGTTGAGTTTTTGTAATAAAAATCACTACATAGAGTCCTTAGATTAATGTTTACTGTTAAATTTTGTGGAGCAAAAAAAATATGTGTTCACTGTGACACTTGGTATTGTTGTATTCAATTCCTTCGGGTAATACCGTTGTCTGATTGGATCACTGTCTCCCTTATTAATTATATATGATTATCTATATAACGTTGACTGGTCTATATTAGAGGGAGGTGACCTCGATGGAAATATTAAAGCCTTTTATGACCACTTGTATAAAGCCATTCAAACTTTTGTCCAATCAGCTTTAAATCATCCTCTAATTTCCCTAGCTGGTTCAAAAAGGACCTCATTAACCTAGTAATTGAAAAAAAGAAAGCACATAAAATTTACAAAGATACTAAAAACATTTCTGATTATTCAAATTTCAGCATGCTACCAAAAAATTGCAATAAACTATCGAACATTTCTTACAAGAATTATATTAATAATGTTGAACGTTCAATTGGAAGTAATGTAAAACATTTTTTTTAAGTATTATAAATCACTAAATAACAATAATCTTGGAATACCTGAAACTATGCACCAAAAACAGAAAACTTCCTGTAAAATAAATGAAATTGTCAATTTGTTTGCAGATTTTTTTAAAGATGTGTATGAAGCAGATATACCTAACGAACCAATTCCAAACTTCGAGTCAGATATAAATTTAGAATTATCCCAAATTCATATTGAAATTAAAGACAAAGCGGCTTACTCCAATATTTAAAAGCGGAGACAAGTCTTTAGCCGAAAATTACAGACCGATATGCATACAATCGTCGATACCGAAAGTTTTTGAAATGTTATTTCTTCATAAAATATGTTCTTGTGTAAAATTTAATATTCCTTCATTTCAACACGGTTTTGTCTCTGGCCGATCTACTCTAACTAATCTAACACTATACGAAAACTTTATCTCACGTGCTCTCGCTATAGGCAACAAGTCGACTCAATTTATACGGATTTCAGTAAAGCGTTCGACAAGGTTTGTCGTAAAATCCTTAAAAATAAATTGTCAAAACTTGGAATAAGTGGTAAACTATTACACTGGTTTAAGGATTACTTATCAAAACGTATACCGACTGTATGTATCAAAGAACACTTGTCTTACGAATTCGAAGCCACTAGCGGTGTGCCTCAGGGTTCACACTTAGGTCCAATATTATTTATACTGTTTATAAACGATGTCACTTCTATTTTCTCTAATGTTCACATATTATTATTTGCTGATTAAATGAAAATATTTAAAATCATTAAAAATATCTATGACTGTTTGTCCCTAAAATCCAATTTCAAAAAAATTGCAGAGTGGTGTTCCATTAACAAACATACACTTAATATTAAAAAATGTCAAATTATGAGTTTTTCACAATAAAAAACCCCATCAAATATAGTTATACACTAAACAACCACATTTTATTATCTGTACCTGAAATTAGGGACCTCGGTATAATCTTTGATAGTAAATTATCATTTACTTATCACATCAATGTCATTACTAGTAAAGCAATGAAATTGTTGGGCTTCATTACTGGAATATCTAAAGATTTCAAAAATATTCATACATTAAAATTACTCTATACAACTCTAGTCAGAAGTCAATTAGAATATAATTTGTTTATATGGAACCCTTCCTACAAAAATCATGCAAACTTCATTGAAAGAATCCAACACAAATTTCTCAGAACAATTAACTTCAAATTAGGAATTCCCTCTGACAACATTGATTACGATTCATTATTACAAATAATGCATCTCTTATCGTTAAAACGTAGAAGAATACTTAATGATCTAATTTTTTTATTTAAAATAAACAATCACTGGTTTGACTCCCCTCAATTAACTTCGTTTATAAATTACCATGTTCCCTGTAGACCAACTAGACTCAAGTCACCTTATTATTGCAACAATACTGGAACTAACGCAGAACAAAATTCAATAATCCATCGCTTGCACAGATTAGGCAATGAATATTCCAACATCGATCACGCTGATTGTCAATTATCATATAAAAGAAGCATAAAACAAAAATTGTCGAGTAATACCATACCATCATAATGATTATGTACTTCAGATTAAAAACTACTAACACTCGATAGGTAGAAGCTGATATCAGTGCATTATATATCATAGTCATCATAGGTACTATGTAAAACTTTATCGGACTGTCAAGCAGTGTCGCACATTATTATTATACACGCGATTCTCCCGGTAGATTTACGTAATTTATAACTTTTGTTTCCTTTTCATATTATAATGGTACATATTTTATTCCTTTCATTTTCTAATAGTATATACCTTTCTAATAACTTTTATTTTATTTTTTACAAACTCCTAATGCCTTTTAGACATTTTTTAAGCACTTTATTCTTCCTTATACTGCTTTATTGTATATTATTACATATAATTTCTTACTTTGACTTATTACTATACTACAGATTGCTACTTATATTATATTTATGTCTTTTTTCATACTTTCAACCTTACTTACTATTTACTGATTATACCATTATACTTACATTTATATTGTTGCATTCGTATGTGAATGGCACATGTTGTGCCGTATATATGTGAAATAAATAAAAAAATAAATATCCACAAATCTGCGGGTTCGGATAATATCCCAACAATATTTATCAAGGAATGTATAAAAGCAATTGCTCTTCCATTATCCAAACTTTTTAATCTATCTTTATCCAGTGGAAGTTTTCCCGATAAGTGGATAATTAGTTATCTGACTCCGATTTTCAGAAAGGGTGATAAAAGTGATGTTTGTTATTTCAGACCCATATGCATTCAATCCACCATACCAAAACTCTTTGAAAGCCTGACACTTGACAAACTTTTTACACAAATAAAAACTGTAATATCACCTTGCCAGTTTGGATTAATGCTAGGTAGAATTACTCATTACAACTTAATTATTTATGAAAATTTTATATCCTAAGCTTTTAAAGAAAAAAAAACAAGTAGACTCTGTCTATACTGATTTTAGTAAAGCCTTTGATACAATTTCCCATAAAATTCTCATTTGGAAATTAGGAAAGCTTGGTATACGTGGCAATATATTAGCCTGGTTTGAAAGCTATCTTACTGGAAGACAAAAAATTGTTAGAATTAAATCCTACCCGTCGGAAAAAATAAATGCAACAAGTGGAGTTCCACAGGGTTCACACCTTGGCCCAAACTTATTTAGCTTGTTTATAAATGATCTTACAAAAATATTATAAATAGACTTTACTTAAATATCTCCAAATGTCAAATAGTTAGATTTTATCGAATAAAAAATCCAGTGATTTTTTATTACAACATTGATAATAATGCTCTTGAGATATTAAGACAAATCAAAGACTTAGGCATCACTTTTCAATCAAATCTTTCATTTGTTAACCACATAACAGAAATCTCTAATAAGGGCTTAAAAATTTTCCTGTCTGGAACCCACATTATAATATACATGTACAAGTTGTTGAAGGAATACAAAACAAATTCTGGCGTTTTATAAATTTTTAAATGAGTATTGCAGCAATTATGTTGAACTAAAACACTCTTTTAAATTATATGAATCAGCTCGAATTGTCAAACAGAAGAATTTTCACTGACTTGGTATTTCTATATAAAATTCTAAATGATTTAGTTGATAGTCCGGTATTTCTAGAATTGGTAAGCTTCCGGATTCCACAACGTAATAATAGAAGTCAGGATTTATTTCAGTGCAGAAATTCTAAGACTTACTACCATATGTTTTCATCTTTGCCCTGAATACTTATGGAGGGAAACAATTTTACCAAGTCAGTGGACATCTTCAATTTATCTTTAAAGAAATATAAAAATTTGTTAATGAAGCAATTCAGTTATGTACAATAAATAATGTATATTTCTTAATATTCTCATGTAAAAGCCTCGAAAAAGGGCGTTAATACATAAATTAATAAACATTTCTAAACCCACGCCCGTGAGAAGGTATAGTAGGTGATGTCTGGTTTCAGACATACTTAACTATTTTATTTTTATTGAGCTTGCCCTAAGGGCAAAGTCTGATTCCAGACCGACGGATTCCAGAAGGATTCTAGGTAGCCATTGGCTACTTAGCAGATGTACACGCTTGTTGTTATTTTTTACGGGTGCATTATTTTGTGTGTATTTTTGTCAGTTATTAAACAGTTTTTATTGTTCCTATCATTAGGTCACGTTATAGTTCATGCTATCAAATTGTAAAAAAAACATATTTGATGCTCTTTTTTGCATTCAAACTTCATCAAAGTCTCGGATTGATGTTCACGACAGAGGAGTCGCGGAGTACGGTACGAGAATGACATAAATACGACTATTTTGTTTTTCCAGAATATCTTCTAAACATCAAAATCTAATAGCAGTTCACATAAAATGGATCTTGTGACCTCAGATGTCAGTGTCATAAAATTTGAACCGGAGCCAATACCTGAAGAAGAAAGTCCAGCATTATTGCAGTTCGAGATGGTCAAACAAGAGACAGAAGAAGCTACTGCAATCGAGTGTAAACCAGAGCCTCTACCGGCAGAGGAACATACGCAAGAAAGTGACGCATTCTCTGAAATAGATATTGACTTTGCCGATATTAAAAAAGAATGTTTGGTTCATCTTGAAAGGATCGACCAAAGTCTTGGTAAGCTATTAATTTATTCTTCCAATGACTTCTCCCAACCAAGATTAGGAACAGCTCAGCAGAAACAAATTAAACCAGTAACTTCGGTTTTGATGCATGGTTCTTGATGCCACGTCTTTTGTTCAATCTACCTCTAGAAAGTGATTTGGGTTATCTTTCTATTGGCATCTAGTTTTTGGCCATTCGATGTAGAACCTCTAATCTACTCGCCCTCATCTGTCCAAAATATATTAACACCTACATGGGTAGATTCACGCTTTGTGTTTTTTTTTTTTAATCTTCACTATCGATACTGTACAAACTTTCCTGTTATTTTCGTCATGAAGTAGAAAACACAACTACGAATTTTTCGGATTTCACGTATATATACGAATATAGTTTTCGCTCAAGGTTACAGAAGTGCTGTGAATGAGCGACAATTAGGTGAACGTGCATATATGAAATGAAATTGAATTTGCTTTTAATCAATATCGCTTTACTAATTAACCACAACATATTTATTCTGTTTTTGTTTTCAGATTTTGTTTCGTCGAAAATATCTGTTATTGATGCAAAAAAAAACTTATTTTCCTGCCCAACTTGTACCTATCGGCCTAGGTGTAAAAGTGATCTGATTACGCATACTAGAATTCACACCGTTGAGAAACCATTCTCGTGCTCTGAATGCACGTTTAAGTGCTCATATAATAGAAGAATGATTTTACATACTAGAACCCACACTGGAGAGAAACCATTCTCGTGCTCGGAATGCACGTACAAGTGCTCTGATAAAAGATATATGGCTATCCATACTAGAACCCACACCGGTGAGAAACCATTCGAGTGCTCGGATTGCACATACAAAAGCTATCATAAAAGCAATATGGTTTCACATACTAAAACCCACACCGGTGATAAACCTTTTTCGTGCTCAAAATGCACATACAGGAGCTCTAGAAAATACTCTATGCTTTATCATGCTCGAACCCACACCGGTGAGAAACCATTCTCATGCTTGGAATGCACGTACAAGAGCTCTACAAAATTCCAAATGGTTTCTCATGCTAGAACCCACACCGGTGAGAAACCATTTTCGTGCTCGGAATGCACGTACGTGTCCTCTCTAAAAAGCCATATGGTTTATCATGCTAGAACCCACACCGGAGAAAAACCATTCTCGTGCTCGGATTGCACTTACAAGTGCTCCAATAAAAGCAATATGGTTTCACATGCTCGAACCCACACCGGTGAAAAACCATTCTCGTGCTCGGAATGCACGTACAGGAGCTCTAGAAAATCCGATATGGTTTCTCATGCTAGAACCCACACTGGTGAGAAACCATTATCGTGCTCGGAATGCACGTACAAGTGCTATGGTAAAAGAAATATAGTTATTCATACTAGAACCCACACCGGTGAAAAACCATTCTCGTGCCTGGAATGATCGTACAAGTCCTCTCATAAATGAAATTTGGTTTCACATACTAGAACACACACTGGTGAGGAACCATTCTCGTGTTCTGAATGCATGTACAAGTGCTATATTTTTATTTTTCTTTTATTTATTTGGGAAAATCAACAGAATATTTACATATATAAGAGTAAACTAAATAATAAAGATAAAATCTAATATCAGATTTTCACTTTAAATTATATCAATAATAAAGATTATTTAAAAAAAACTAAGGGTTCTGTACCCGTGGCCTGAGAGATTTACAAAAAATACAATATTTTAAATAATAACTAAAAAATAATAGAAGATGTAAGAACACAAATAAATAAAAATTTAAAGTTAACTCATATACTAATAACCAGCTTAATTTCAAAATTTAAGGTTAACTGATATACTAATAACCAGCTAAAATTCAAAACATAATGTAGTGTAAAATTTCAATACAGCAGCAATCAATAAAAGCACTACACAATAGCAATAATAACAATATAATAAATGTATACCTTTAACTAAATTGAACACATCAGAATAAATTGGAAGGTAAGTAACTGGAAAGGATTCAAAACAACAACATGATAACTTCCAGTAGAATATTTAAAATTATTTAATGTTAGTTATTACATATCTTTTTAAGGTTCTTAAATAACATGTGAATATGTCCATATCATTAAAACTCTTATTAAATATACTACAGGCTCTGAATATAAACGCATTTTGTTTGATATTAGTAGAACATTTATGGAGATGAAAAAGTGATTTTTCTCTAGTTCTAACCCTCGGGACTCTAAAATTAATTTCAGACAGAAGGGGAGAACAATCATTAAAGCCATTGATAATTTTATGGAGATATATCTGCGGAGTCTCTTCTGGTTTTTTATGGCTTAAGTCCATAAAGGTCCATCGAGCTGTTTACGTGTTTTAATAATAATAATAATAATAATATGTAATTTAATAATAATATATTAAGTGTTTTAATAATAATAATAATAATAATATTTTATTCCAGGATGTGGGGAGGTTAGTGCAATCCCACACGTCCTATATAAATATACATATAGATTTACATTGTATAATACATATAATAAATTTACTAATAAGGACAACTATGCAGGGTGTGGTCTTGAGTGCGCTTGGGCCCAGCGCTCACTCAGGAGTGGCGCTTGGTGCTGGTAGGCTGCGGTCACCAACTTGTTGGCGGAGGCCATTAGCCGCATCCTGGCTCCAGTGACCCGGTGTCTCATCAGGCCGGAAAATCCATGCAGTCCTAGTTCATGGAATAATTAATTAATTAATTAATTTTATGATATTATTAAACTCTTTTCCATTACGGAATAAGAATCCTAGCATTCTAAGGGCTTTCTAAATAATCATATAAATATGAGCCTCAAATGTAAGTTTACTGTCAAGTGTAACACCTAGATCACGAATTTGTGTAACTTTTTTGAGTAGTTGGCCAAATTATGGTCAAATTTAATTTTATTTCTAGTAAAGGTAATAATATAACATTTAGAAGTGTTCATGATGAGACGATTAAGGATACAATAATCACTAAGCCTATACAGATCTTCTTGTAGTTTAAAGCAGTCAATTATAGAATTAATAGGCAGGAATATTTTCATATCATCAGCGAAAAGTAGAACATTTGCATAATTAAAGCAATCGTTGATGAAATTTGTAAACAGTAACGGTCCCAGGTGAGATCCTTGGGCACACCTGAGGGTATATTTACAATCTCAGAGATGAAGCCATTTATTGTTACTCCCTGAATGCGCCCATTAAGATAGGAGACTAACCATCTATATAAATCCCCATGAATTCCCAAAGCTAGTAATTTGGACAAAAGAAGACTGTGGTCAATTTTATCAAACGCCTTAGAGAAGTCTGTATAGATTACGTGAACTTGGATTTGATCATCCATTTATTTAGTAATATTTTCAATGAAAATGGCAAGATTAGATACAACCGATCTTCTTTTCATAAAGCCATGTTGGTTCACGAGTATTACAGACTCGATGCAGTTATATAGTTGTTCATGAACAATTTTTTCAAAAATTTTACTGAAGATTGGTAATTTAGATATCGGTCGATAGTTCTGGACATCATTTTTAGCCCCAGACTTAAAAACTGGTGTGATGAGAGCACTCTTCCAACGATCAGGAAAGATACCTTCTTTCAATGAGGATTGAAAGAGCAATAATAGGAGCTTCGAGATTACCTTGCTACACATTTTGATAAAGAAAGCCGGAATTTTATCACTACCCGTACCCAGTGAGCTAGAAATAGTATCGATTATTTTTTCTATTTTTTGTTTTGAAACTGATACCGAGGAGATATTAACTTGATTGTCAAAATGATAGTTGTTAGAGTGTACATCGGAAACAGTGTTGTAATTAAAAGTGGAGACGAAGTGCCCAGTTTCATAACATGAAGCAAACCAGAATTATTTCTTTTTCCTTTAACAAGACCAAAATTTTTTAGGGTCACGAGAAATATTAAGTTCAGCGTTTGTTATAAATTGTTTAAGACATCCTCTAGACAATTTCTTTTGCCTTGATCGAAGGATACAGAATTCATGGTAGTCTAAAGGATTGGACCACCTTTTCCACATTTTAAACACTTTATATTTTCCTTAGTCAGTTTTATTAGGGCTGGACTAAGCCAATAGGGATAAGAATTATTAATATGAACTTCCATTGATGGGACGTTTAATGGAATGATTTCATATAAAATTGCATAAAAGCGGTCAATAGCAGTATTGGTTGAAAGGTTTAAAAATTCTGCATCCCAATCAATACTACTGCGGACGTTATTTATTGTTTCATAGTTAGCTTTCCTAAAAAGATTGATTGTTCGTTTGTTGTCCACCATAGGAGTTTCCAGAGATATGTTAATGTCAACAAAAACATGGTTCGTCATACAAAAGTATGTTGCCTATTTGAGAGCACTTGTACGTGCATTCCGAGCACGCGAATGGTTTCTCGCTTGTGTGGGTTCTAGTATGTAAAATCATATAACTTTTTTTTATAAAGCATTCTGGTTGACATTAATTGTGGGTTGTAACCCGCACTAGAGAGAAACCATTCTCGTGCTCGGAATGCACGTTCAAGTGCTCTGATAAAAGCAGTATGGTTTCTCATACTCGAACCCACACCGGTGATAAACTTTTCTCGTGCTCCACATGTACGTCCACGTACACGAGTTCCAGAAAATGCGAAATGGTTTCTCATGCTAGAACCCACACCGGTGAGAAACCATTATCGTGTTTGGAATGCACGTACAAGTGCTCTAATAAAAGCAATATGGTTCGTCATACTAGAACCCACATTGGAAAGAAACCAATCTCGTGCTCTGAATTCAAGTACAAGTGCTCTGGTAAATGAAATATGGTTATTCATACTAGAACCCACACCGGTGAAAAACCATTCTTGTGCTTGGAATGCACGTACAAGTGCTTTTAAAAAGCTATTTAATTTTACATACTAGAACCCATACTGGAGAGAAACCATTTTCGTGCTCAAAATGCACGTACAAGTGCTCTAAAAAAAGCATTATGACAACACATACTTGAACCCACACTGGTGAGAAACCTTTCTCGTGCTCTGAATGCACGTACAAGTGCTTTAAAAAAGCAATTTCATTTTACATACTAGAACCCACACTGGAGAGAAAAATGCACGTACAGGAGCTCTTGAAAAAGCTATATGGTTTCTCATGCTAGAACCCACCCCGGTGAAAAAACATTCTCGTGCTCGGAATGCTCGTGAATGGCAATGGAAAGTAAATTAAGACAAAAAATCAACCCTTACTGGATCAAAAAATTGAAAGCTGAATTTTTGCAGGTTAATAGTACCTACTTGCAGAAAGTATTTTCACAAAAGTCCCTACTCTTCTCCCGATGGCTTCCTCACCCGCGTTCCCTCAACCATTTAATTTGAGAGTTCTACTAAAGCCATTATATCTCATCAACTAAAACATGTATCAGTTAATTGTTTCCAGAAAGGAAGTTCTTATAATATTACCTTAAAACATATATCTTTTTTTCATTTGCAATAGTAATGACAATCTTTGCAGTGAAACAGTTGAGTGCAGGATTGTGATGAAAAACCATCGTAAAAAGTACAAGAATGTAGGTATACGATATTCATTCTTTAGTAAAAAATAAATAAATATAAATTTACTCGATAATCTATTAGACTTTTCATATAGCTCCATTTTAAACACAATCCCCTTCCCTCTACCTATGGTATTATTTTAGGTATAATACTCTTATGCAATATGTAAAAAGATGTACCATACCTAAAGGATAGACGTCATATATTATTATTCTTACATATTTTTAGTATAGTGCAAAAATTTAGTTTTTTATTTATTTATTTTCTTACTATCAATATAATGTTTTTTTACAGGTTTTTTCGATGTCTGTCTCACTAGGATAAACCTGTGTCGAGACAGACGTATTGAATACATAAATTAATCTTTACATATTATTTGATACATATAATATTTCATTACATTAAATGACAATGTGAAAATGATAAAAAATAATAAATAATAATAATAAATGATAAATTGGTTAGTCAGCATCTAGTACATACTTAAGAGGGGTACATACTTATTTATTTATTGACGTCCTATTGGGCTTTTAAGTACATAACAATTACGAATTTCATTTTTAAAAACAGTATAAAACAAACAATAGAAAATCGAAATAAAATATAATGATTTCTCATACATTGTTTACATTTAAAAAATGGTGGACTAATTTGGCTTTAAATTTATTGAAGTTTAAATTAAATATGTCAGCGACATCACTTAGTTCATTGCCCAACCTATGTTTTATTTCTAACACAGAATTTGTAGCGAAGTTATTGTTGTAAAATAAAATATTCCGTCTAGTATATTTTGGAGGTATATGTAAAGATAGCAAATTTATAGTGTCAGGGCAGTCCAACCTTGAATGAATAATTTTGTATAATAAAAGGAGATCAAATATTTTTAGCCTTTCAGATAATTTCGATAAGTTAAGTTTACTGCGTAAATTGACATAATTGATTTCAATAATAGGAATACTAATTTTGAAATTAATAAAACGTAAAAATTTATTTTGAATTTTTTTCAATTTGTAAACAATGAGAGTTGAAATGAGGACACCAAATGGTTGCATTGTATTCAACCTGACTTCTAACCAGAGACATGTATAGTAATTTCATAGTTTTTATGTTATTTTAAAGTCTTTAGCGATTCTGAGAATAAATCCAAGCACTTGTAATTCCTTTATATATAGCCTTGTTGCAAAATATCTAAAAAAATTCTGGCCAAAAGTTGTTTTAGCGAAAGGGATTTGTAAGAGATTATGTCCTAGTATCACGAGCAGTTTGGACATTGTCGAAAGTAGTTTTGTGATTGAAGAGGTATGATAGTATGTTGTTGGCATAAAGTTGCCTATGTCCATAACACAGATTGTCCTAAAGATTTCATCCGAGCTGCTTGTGATTGGTAGCTTGAGGATAATCTTTATTATAAGTTTTCTGAGCTTTAGATATTGGATCAATGGCGGCAGCGTTTGCTCCTCCCTAATGCTGTGATACCACACTCTATTAAAGATTGACGGTAAATATTCGAATCGCTGGACACGGATAATACGAAATATTTTTAAATAAAACCTTCTGATTTACCTTAATTACTACAAAAGACTGCAATCTGACTGCATTTGGGATATTTTTAATTTTAGCATTTTATTTTTTAATTACGTAAATCGAAAATTCACTTCCGTTATATGGTATGACAGCTGGAATGATTTCTTTTGATGACATTTTCTCTTGTTGGTATTCCTGATATGAGTGGCTAGAATTTGAATCATTTCTGAATGCAAATGCTAGTTAGGTACTGTTTTGGCCAACTCGAAAAATAAAATATTTTTATGTTACTTAAAAAACTTAAATTATTTATAGTAAGGTATTATTATAATTATTGTTTTATTTAACCTAAACTATAGTAACCTAACCCATAATAATCAAACCTAAACTAACCTAACCTAAATCCTAATCTAACCTATATCCTAACCTAACCTAACCTAACCTAACCTATATCCTAATAATAATCCAACCTAACCTATAATAATCGAACCTAACCTACAATAATCCAACCAAATCTAACCTAACCTATGATAATCCAACCTAACCTAACCTATATTAATCCAACCTAACCTAACCTATAATAATCCAACCTAACCTAACCTAACCTATATCCTAATAATAATCCAACCTAACCTATTATAATCGAACCTCACCTACAATAATCCAACCTAACCTAACCTAACCTATAATAATTTAACCTAACCTAACCTATAATAATCCAACCTAACCTAACCTATAATAATTTTATTTTTTGTTTAAAGAAAAAAAAACATTCCCGGGTTACGAATAACCTGACAATATTTGAAAATCTCCTACTACCACCACAGAAAGCGGAAAATGTTGCTTGTATTGTGATGGAGGACTTAGCCAGCCGAGGAATTGAACACGCTACGCCTGGGTGGGACCCAAGCGCGATGTCAACTCGGCCACCGACCGAACCTAACCTATAATATCCAATCTAACCTAACCTAACCTAAATCCTAATAATAAACCAACCTAACCTATAATGATCCAACCTAACCTAACCTAACCTATAATAACGTCACCTTTTTCAAATTTTCTATTTTATAAAACATACCTAAATATCTTTATTTTATTTTTCGAGTTTGGCTAAAACAGTACCTACTTAGTATTTGCATGTTGTAAAAAATCTTGCCACTCGTATCAGGAATACCAACAAAAGAAAATGTTATCAACAGAAACCATTCCAGCTGTCATCCCATACAACGAAAGCGAATTTTCATTTTACATAATTAAAAATTAAAATGCTAAAATTAAAAATATCCCAAATGCAGTCAGATTCCTTTTGTAGTAATTAAGGTAAATCAGAAGGTTTTATTTAAAAATATTTCGTATTATCCGTGTCCAGCGATTCCGAATAATTACCAGATTGACAAAGTGCATAGGAGATTGTTTTGAGCTGGCTTAGGTTGAGAAAGTTGCGAGTTTGTCTAAAAAAGTAAAAGAATTTTTTTAAATGAAAAAAGTAAATGATAGGTAATCGCTGATAACAGTAAGTTCATCACCATTTATACCAATATTAGATAGTTTTTGTAAAAGTTTAGAGTGAGAGATAGTATCAAATGTTTTGCACAGGTCTAAGAATATTGATATGCATTTTGATCCCTTGCCTAAGTTTTCATTTGTGATAGTATGTTATTTTGTTCAAGGTATTCAATTAGTTGATGATTAATAGTTTTTTCAAAGACTTTAGATAGTGAATTTAGTAATGTAATTAGACGATAGTTAGTTATGTCCGCTCTAGAGCTTCCTTTATGTATTGGGATTATGATTCCGTGATTAAGTTTGTCGGGGAATCGGCTTTTTAGGATGCTTAGGTTAATAAGATTTGAGGGAGTGGTTATTTCTGATACAAGTTTTTTTAAGCCAATATTTGATATATCGTCCAAGCCAGTTGAAGACAAGTTTTTTTTAATAAGTTTAAGATCAATTTAATATCTTCATTTGAAATTTGTTTAAGACTAAAAATGCATCACGTAAAAAAAAATATTTACATATCGCTGTCCTAGTTCTTGTATGTTCAATAGACCTTTTTTTGGGAAAACTGAGTTATGACTGCCAATATGTTCATTAGCCTATTGCGCATTAATAAGGCTAAAAAAAAACATATTTTTTGGTTTTTAAGTGACATTTTAAGCATTTTTCAAGTGCCAATATCCACTCACGGAATAATGTTTCAGTTCTTATTTGTTCAATCTCCTGGATATTATTGAACATTCAAACACTCAAAGTTATGAATATAATATTTTTAAAAAGTTCATAGATATTTGTTCAACATCCCGCCGAACGTTGAGGTCTTGAATGTTCAATCTCCACTGTCAACCAATCAGGAGCCGGCTAGTTAAAATGTGCGGCCATGTTGATTCTTAGTTGTTTTCTAACAACGAAATTGTTTCACTAAAAATACATTTAATTGCGAATATATACTGTTATTGAACTAAAAAATGACTTCACCGAATCCAGAATCAATAAACCTAAGAACAGTAGCTCAAATAGAAAGGTAAGTCTTAAAATTATGTCATTTATAAGCTTTTTCACCATATTTTACATGTACTTCTTGAATTTGCTAGGCAAATATACAGGTGCTTCATTTATTATTTATTTATTCAATTATTTATTTACAAACTTAGGATTTTTACAAAAAATGAGTATTAATAAATTATATTAGTGCATTAAAACTTATTTTTATTCAAGAAATATAACAAAAGAGCCAGGACATGGAAATGTGCAAAAAAGTCGACTGTCCTCATAATCTAATTGAAAGACATCTACGATACATATTTTGTCCGTTATCACTGCTGAGATCGCTGATGAAAACGAAGTCCAAATATTTCAATTATGAATTCATTCAATTAAAAGTTTCTGATTTTTTGTTTTTTTTAGTCACATAAAACAATAAACATATTCTTATGTAGGAACTACAATAAAACCAACTAGGCAATCGACTAACAACAATAAATGTAATGTTAAATAGCGCACACCCATAACCCAAATCGCGGGATATTATAATTTTAGGATTTTAAGAGCTGAAAGTATTTGAAAAAATAATATTTTATTAACGATAATCAACATAAATAATAAGCTCACAGCAAATAAGACCTTCCGAAGGAAAAAAAAAATCAAATGTAGGTAGCGAAACAATAAAAAAAAACAAATTTTCAACTGAAAATTGAACTTCAATAATTTTACGCATCACTCGGGATTTTTTTTAATGGAATACCGCACACAGTTTCAACTGCAAAAAACAACCAACATTCTCTTCAGCATCATTGTTCAAAATTTTCGAAGTACCAAAAATTGAAGACCTCTATAAAAAAGATGCAATATTACAAATATATAAAGAAACTGTAATAAAAAAACTTAAATTTAACTCATCCTTAAGGCATAATTTTAAGATCCAAATTCCTCTATTTTCAACACAACAAATGCACAATAATTACATTTACAAAGGCATAAGATATTTTAATAGTCTTCCCGAAGAAGTGAAAAAAATACCAGATTTTATTTTATTCAAAAAGAAGGTCAAATTTATCTTTAAAAAAAATTAATATCACCTTTCAAATGTTATAACTTCAATTCATGTTACAACCAAAATTAACGTCACAATCCTCATTAAAGTTTATATTTATTGTACTGTATTTATGTTAATTACTGATATAAACATGAAATAACTGTGAAATAACTCCTACGCCAAGCTCAAGAGCTAGCACTCTTCATTGGAGTAGAAATTCAATAACATATGTTTTTCACTATTACCTACTATTACCTAATTTTATGTACAATGTAACAACGTTATAAGTTAAACAATAAAAAAAAAATTTTAAAAAAATTTAAAAAAAAAAAAATAGTTTTATACTGACTTGAAATCGACAAGACAGAGGAAAACAAGATGTTAACCTTTTTTTATTTACTACTTTTGATTGTCGCGGGAGATCTTCATTACCTGAGCCAACCAACCTCCAGCAAAGTGGTGCAAAAGATTTCCTCGGGATTGGCGCGACGATTAATGGAGTTCATTCATTTTCCTCGACGGCCTGAGGACTACGCTGAAAATCGAAAACTCTTTTACTCGAGAGCTCAATTTCCAGGAGTAGTCGGGTGCATTGATTGTACTCACATTGCCATCAAGAGCCCAAGCCGAGCAATAAGGGAATCTTTTCGCAATAGGAAAGGATGGTTCTCCATCAACGTGCAAGCAGTTTCTGGCCCCAGTTTATAATTTTTGGAAATTGTCGCCAGATGACCTGGTCCCACCCACGATTCCAGGATATTTCTAAACAGCGCATGCTGCCTAAAGTTTGAGCAGAAAAGAATTTCAGGAATTCTCCTCGGGGACAGTGGATATGGCCAGACAAATTACCTTTTCATGCCAGTTTTAAGTTTTAAATCCGGTTAATGAAGCTCAGGAAAAATATAACAAATCGCAAATTTCCACCCGCAATGTAGTCGAGAGACTATTTGGTGTACGGAAAAGGAGATTTCCGTGTTTGAGAAGAAAATTTGAAAATAAATTGTCCAATACGACTGACATTAAAATTGCTTGTGCCATTTTGCACAACATGTGTATAACTTCAAACGTCCAGCATTTTGGGCGGCATGAGGGCAGAAATATACCTGTGAATTCGGTGGTGCAGTCAGCATCAGGCAGATTGATTAGAGATTCATTTATACAAAGACATTTTTCATAGTGGAAATGATTTCCAAAATTAATGAACTGTGAAAGGACACCATAGCTAATGTAAAGACTAGTGAAAAGTTTTATTTTTGTGATGTGTAATGCAACTGGTAAATAACACCATATCTAATTTAACGACTGGTGAAAAGTTTTATTTTTGTAATATGTACTATGAAATGACACCATGCCTGATGTAATGACTAGTTAAATGAAAATGGAAAATAAATAAAATATCTAATGGAGATTAACATTTTTTTATTTATTTTATTATTTGTTCAGCTTCAGCTTTTTGAACACTAATTTCCAATAATCTGGTTTGCAGACGGACTGTTTTTAATTGCTCCCGGGCAATCTCCGTCTGTTCTCGGGCAGCCTGCTGAGCAATCTCCGTCTGTTCCCGGGCACCCTGTCTCTGTTCCTTGGCAATCTCCATTCTAATTTGGTGATATTCTTCATCGTTTTTCATCAAATTTTTGGATCGCTGGCAACGAATCTCTGCCTCGTCCCGAACCACCTGCCCACTGTCTGAAACAGGACAACATTACAAACCCGATTAGTCAACAATATAAATAATAGGTTTAGGCCTCCTGAGAAGTATAACTTTTCCAGGAAGAGGTTGTATATAGCCTCTCTGTTATGCCCCGTTCAGAAAAGGGCGATTTTAGTTGAACAAGATATCGTTCAGACGTTTCAATTTAATTCGAACCAATATTGTTAATCAAGATGGCGTCAAGTGAATGAGCGAAGAAATGAGTGTAAGGAGAATATACGATGCAAATGTGAATGGTAGCAGAAGTCGGGGACGCCCGAGGAAGACATGGCACGACCAAGTGAATCAGATACTTGAGTCGGGCCATGTCAAGAGTCAGAACAATAGAAGAGTTTGTATGAGACGATGTATGAAAGTGAATGAGGCAAGGAGTGTGTGCCAAGACCGAGTTGTTTGGCGGTCCGTCCTCTCTGCCTACCCCTGCGGGGAAACGGCGTGATGGTTAGTTAGTTAGTTAGTTAGTTAAGATGACGTCAAGTGAAGTTATCGCTGCGTGCGTCCCTATGATTTTGGACCTTTTCCGGAACGAACTTCAGAATATGAAAAAGCGTGAAAAATGTCCTATGAGGGCTAGAAAATGGATTATAAGGAGAAACGAATTGAATGCTTCTAACACTATATTGAGAGAGATGGCGTTAGAAGATACCGAAGGCTATTGCAATCATTTGCGAATTTCGGAAGAACAATGTGATGTACTGTTGTCTAAGATTAAAAAAAAATCCGAAAACAGGACACAGTTATGCGAGCGGCTACTCCGGCAAAAACTAAGTAAATAATTACGCTAAGATACCTGGCGTAATTTGTCTAAGCCTATTTTATTGTAAAATTACTAATGAATCGTGGCAAATAAAAATATAAACATAGTCACCTCTCTTGGGAATCATGCGACGTGTTGGCAGCTGGGGTGTATGACTCTCCCTCGGTATTGTTGTCATATCTGAAAATTGAAAATACTTTTTATAATAGCGTGGTCTAGTGGTATACGCTTTTGACTACAGATCCGAAGGTCGCGGGTTCGAACCCGGCGTGCGCAAATAAATTTTATTTGATTAATTTGTGTTATTTCACAATTAATTAATTAAAAATAATATATAGTATATTTGCGG